>JAULUF010000025.1:4330000-4370000 GCA_031834385.1 Semotilus atromaculatus
ATATTTTTAAAATGTAATCTGAATTTTCAACATCATTATTCCAGTTTTCAATGTCACATGATCCTTCAGAAATCATTCAGATATGCTGATTTTATGCTCAAAAAACATAAATTATTATTTTCAATGTTGAAAACAGTCGTGTTCCATTTTTTCCCCCAAAATTCTTTGATGAATAGAAAGTTCAAAAGAACAGCATTTATTTAAAATATAATATTTTCTAACATTATAAATGTCTTTACTGTAACTTTTGATCAATTTAACTCATCCTTGATGAATAAAAGTATTTTCTAATTTCTTTCCCCCAAAAATAAAAAATAAATTCTTACTGACCCCAAACTTTTGAATGGTAGTGATTAATGTTACAAAAGCTTTCCATTTCAGATCAATTCTGTTCTTTTGAACTTTCTATTCATCAAAGAATCCTGAAATAAAAATGTAAAAAACTGTTTTCAACATGGATAATAATCATAAATGTTTCTTGAGCATCATATTATAATAATTTCTGTAGGATCATGTGACACTGAAGACTGGAGTAATGATGCTGTAAATTCAGCTTTGATCACAGGAATAAATTACACTTCACTATATATTCACATAGAAAACCGCTGTTTTAAATTGTAATAATATTTCACAATATTACTGGGTTTTTTTAGTCAGTTGTGCTCACTGTCGTTTAGCAATCGAAAAAAACTGTAAAAGAGGTCTTAAGGGCAATACTGTTCAGAGCACGGACGAGGACTTTTCAGAGGCTTAAGAGTTTCTTTAGCAGAGGAGAAAATGGAGGAAAGACGAAGAGGGAGGAGAAATGTGTTTCAGACGATGGATGACAGTGAGTTTGGTACATTAAAACCAACATTCAAACCAACACTTAAATAGACACGCCAGCAATCAGTGGAACTGGGAAGAGTGGAACAATTTATATCATTCTAAGCCAATCAAAGTCCTTATAGGAAATTAACAGTATGGTAAATGAAAAAAAAAGGATTTATATATACACATATATAATGTGTGTGTGTGTGTGTGTGTGTGTGTGAGAGAACGGTCAAATTGGAAAAATTACACATGTAATTTCAAAGTGAAGGCTTAGAATAGACCCTATACTTAAAAATCACTCCTTTTTTCCTTCTTCGACAACCAACCAAACACAGTCTTCAGAACAGTGTATCATATATATTTATTTATTCCCATTGAAATACTCTCACATCAAAACTAAACTGTTAGTAAACACTGTTAACGTCACTAAACTTCCTCTTAAGTGCAAAAACAGATTTCTGCTTTCTAAATTTCACTTCTCTTCAACAGTTTTCTCAAACACGTTTTTTTTTTATTTTAGGTCGAATTTTCATTCATAATTTGGCAACTTTTTCCTCAAAATAACTATTCAGAAACCGCATTATGAGCTTTTCTCAACTGTCTCACAGTCGAAACATGTCTAGATGCTGTTGGTTACTTGCTAATGTTATGTTCGTATGGTTTAACAATTAACACTACTAAAAAAACTGCTCATTCCACAGTTTATAAAGGAAGACATTGTTGTTTGCACTATTGAGTGGTGTAACATTTCATAGTCATCAATGATAAAATCTCCTAGTTATGGCTTTGTGGTTTTTTTAATCTACTAATTTTTATGAGCATTTTTATCTACTCTAATGGCTTAAATGATTGAGTTTTTTTCCAAATCAGTGTAATCATCATAATAGCCAATGATGTCACTCCGTTTACTATGTAAAAATGTATTTAAAATGATCGAGTCCTAGCACCTAATCTACCAGGGCCCGTATTCATAAAGATTCCTTGCAGAAAAATCATAATTTATCAATATATCTTAAGTTTATCAAGCGTCGAGAATACTTTTTGTGCGCAAAAAAACTAAAATATCGACTTTATTCAACTATTAATTTCCATCTCAGTCGGCCTCTCGTAGTAAAACTGCGAAGCGCTCTGTGGTGTACGTCACACGCATCACACACATGACCAGCGTCGGCCAATAGGGACCCTACGTGTGACGTAGCACTACGCTATCACACTACGCTATCACACTACGCTATCACGCTACGCTATCACGCTACGCTATCACACTACGCTGCTATCACGCTACGCTATCACCCTACGCTATCACGCTACGCTATCACGCTACGCTATCACCCTACGCTATCACCCTACGCTGTCACGCTACGCTGTCACGCTACGCTATCACGCTACGCTATCACACTACACTATCACACTACGCTGCTATCACCCTACGCTGTCACCCTACGCTGTCACGCTACGCTGTCACGCTACGCTGTCACACTACGTTGTCACACTACGCTATCACACTACGCTGTCACACTACGCTATCACACTACGCTGCTATCACGCTACGCTGTCACGCTACGCTGTCACGCTACGCTGTCACGCTACGCTGTCACACTACGCTATCACACTACGCTGTCACACTACGCTGTCACACTACGCTGTCACACTACGCTGTCACACTACGCTGCTATCACGCTACGCTGTCACGCTACGCTGTCACACTACGCTATCACACTACGCTATCACACTACGCTGTCACACTACGCTATCACACTACGCTGCTATCACGCTACGCTGTCACGCTACGCTGTCACACTACGCTATCACACTACGCTATCACACTATGCTGTCACACTACGCCGTCACACTACGCCGTCACACTACGCCGTCACACTACGCTATCACACTACGCTGTCACGCTACGCTGTCACACTACGCTATCACACTACGCTGTCACACTACGCTGTCACACTACGCTGTCACACTACGCTATCACACTACGCTGCTATCACGCTACGCTGTCACACTACGCTGTCACACTACGCTGTCACACTACGCTGCTATCACGCTACGCTGTCACGCTACGCTGTCACACTACGCTGTCACACTACGCTGTCACACTACGCTATCACACTACGCTGCTGTCACGCTACGCGGTCACACTACGCTATCACACGACGCTATCACACTACGCTATCACACTACGCTATCACACTACGCTGCTATCAAACTACGCTGCTATCAAACTACGCTATCACACTACGCTATCACACTACGCTGTCACACTACGCTGTCACACTACGCTATCACGCTACGCTGTCACGCTACGCTGTCACGCTGCGCCGTCACACTACGCTATCACACTATGCTGTCACACTTCGCTGACTACGCCGTCACACATATATATATATATACGCGCAGGTGAAACTCCAAAAATTTTAATATTGTGCAAAAGTTATAATTTTGATGATTATGGTTTACAGATTCTGAAAACCGCACATTAAAAATCTCAGAAAATTAGATTACATGAAATCAATTTTAAAAAAAGGATTTTAAATACAGAAATGTCGTCCCTCTGAAGAATATAATCATGCATATGTATATAGTGATATATATTAAATATATTAGTGTCTGCTTTTAATTTGAATTACTGAAACACATGACCTTTTGCACGATATTCTAATTTTTCCAGTTTCACCGGTGTATATCTATCTATATTTAAATATATATATATAGCCTTGCCACAGAACTGAGATCACATGCCACCTTTGTCCTTTTTATTTTGTTCCTCGACATTATTCTTTTGGCTATTATAAAAAGGTTTGGTAACACTTTACTTGAAGGGGTGTGCATAAGACTGACATGACACCTTCATAATCATGACATGGCAGATGTCATAAATATGAATGAGGTCTTATGCATGTTTATGACAACTGTCATTAAGTGTCATTCGCTCAATTATGGCATATTTAATGCAAACATGACTTTGTTTGAGATGTATTTGTTATGACAACTTGACATAAACCAATACATTATAACCTGTCAGTGTCTTTGTCATGACAACTTGACATTACCAAAACAACATGAATTGTCATAAATATGACATAGCAGATTAATTATCAAACTTAAGAAACCACTTAGCTTTACGGGTTAACATTTCATTAAACTGTCAGGTTGTTGGTTTTGACATTGGCTGTCATGAGGCCATTATAACTGTGTCAACTACAATGACCTCAACTACAGTGGTACACATGTAATTTGTCATTAAAATGCCATAATGGCCTCATGACAGCCAATGTCGAAACCAACCACATGACAGTTTAATGACATATTAACCCAAAAAGCTAAGTGGTTTCTTAAGTTTCAAAATTAATCTGCTATGTCATGTTTATGACATATTTAAGACAGGATGTGTTGTCTTGGTAAAGTAAAAGTTGTCATAACAAAGACATCTCACACAATGTCATATTTGCATTAAAAATGTCATAATTGAGCGAATGACACTTAATGACAGTTGTCATAAACATGCATAAGGCCTCATTCATATTCATGACATCTGCCATGTCATGATTATGACGGTGTCATGTCAGTCTTATGCACACCCCTTCAAGTAAAGTGTTACCAAAGGTTTAATTTGTGCCTTGCCATGGGTGCAGGATTGTAAAACAGCAGTAGGCCGTTGCTTTTAAAAGCCTGTGTTTGTTCGCTGTTTATTTCGTCTTACGATCACAGTCGAACAATACTAAAGGCCACAGTGATTTGCAGCTGTAACCACGTGTGATGAGTGACATTTTCACACCCGCTCACTTCAGACCTAGCTGTGGTTTTACTGTGACACATGTGTGAAAATAAAACCAAAGTCTGCGCCACATTATTAATCACCCATACTGTATATTCAACAGCAAACTCTGGCCAAGACGTCGGCTGACTGACTGACTGACACATTGGTGCAAACAAGAATTGAGAAAGAAATACAAGAGATAGAAACAAAGGAATGAAAAGAACAACAGGAAGGAAGTGAAAGACCGAGACAGAGAAATGAAAGAAAGATTCTCACGCAAACAGAAGCAAAGGAAGTTTGAGTCCTAAAGCCATACTACTGTCATCCAAGACTCACTGCAAACCGACACTATTTAGTTCAATAGAAATATAATATCTGCTAACTAGTGCTAAGTGCTAAACCTAAAGTAAGGGGAAATATGTCTGCAAGCCATGAGATGTTCATAAAGGCATGAGAAATGCAAGTGCCTGCATGTAAAACTTTAAACTAAAAGTTACATTATATAAAGATTATTCTATCTTCAGATAAACATAATTAGAAATACTAAGGTTTTTATCGTATATATATATTTGAATGTAGCCTAGATCTGTTAAGCATAAGTTGAGGTGATGACTACAGCTATTATCAAAAATATATATTATATATAAAATATTACAACTACAGCTTTATGCAGAACTTGCATATTTTATTTATGTTTATTGTTTAATAATTACTCTATTGTATATGGTAACAGCTTGATAATCAATAATAACTGACTCCAGAAGCTCACGAATCATAACATAAAGCATTTACACAAGTCTCCCTCCATAAAGAGAGGAAATAGACCACCTAGAGCCTGGTTTCCGGAAGCATTGTGTCCACAGGAATTAAAAATAAACTTGTTTAATTGTTTTATGAGGCATCCCATTAAAGGTGGGCTATGGGAAACCGCAGATGGACAATGTTAAAATCCACCCAAACAAACACCCTCTCTTCCACAGCTTATCCTCCAAGGGATGCACGATATATATGTTCATTTATAATGTTATCGTTATCGGCCTGATAGAAACGATCATTTATATTAAAGCCGATAAATAATGTATTATTTCCTCCCTTCAGCTGAGACACTTCAGATGTGCATTGCTCCCCATCATGGTTTTGAATCGCTTGAAATATGATTGCAATCAAAAAGGAACATAAAATAAAGAAGTCTGTCATATCGGTTAGGCTACATAAAATTATCATGAAACCATTTTTAATTGTGTGCTTGGAACTTTTATTTTTGTAATCAGGCTCTCAAAAGTGATATAAAAAATTGGATTTCGATTTTTTCCGGACAATATATCGGTTATCGGCTTTCATATATAACTAATTATCGGTTATCGGCCAAAATGTTCATATCGGTGCATCCCTACTCCAATCCTAAAGCCCTGCTGGGAGTCGTTCTCGAACCCCGATCGCTGGCATTCGAGACGAAAGCCCTAACAATGACGCTAAACATTCTCTAGCGATCGCTAGCGCGACTCTCACTAACTGACATCCGTTACGCATGCAATACAAGAGTGGATGTCCGTTTATCATAGCAGAAGCGCAACAGATTAATGCTTCACGTAAAATAAAGCGCAGATGATGAACAAATGACGAGGTAGCGCAATTTTTTTTACGTACAGTACCCAATAGTAATTACAAATAAGAGTTGGTTGTTAGGGGGCATTCTAATATGCTTAACGTGAAAAACGCTTAACGTGGCTTAATGTACCATGACAGTGTTATTAAAAGACCAAACTCAGAAAACATCATACTAGTAAAGTATACTATTGTACAGAAAAATGCAAGAGCCCAGAATATGACCTCAACGTGTTTAATTACACATTAAGCAGCATTTTCCTTTTTTGTACATAATGTGTTTATTAATAAGGTGTTTGTTGAGTTTTGTCTTTTAATATCACTGTATTAATACATTAAGCCACGTTAAGCGTTGTTAGTTGCCAACAGCACAGCAGCTCCAGACACACACTGACACTCAAACCCAGTGTTACTCAGTATTACACACGTGTTACTGTGTTACTCAGTGTTACTCAGTATTACACACGTTACCATGTTACTCAGTGTTACTCAGTATTACACACGTGTTACCGTGTTACTCAGTATTACACACGTGTTACTCACGTGTTTCTCCGTGTTACTCACGTGTTTCTCCGTGTTACTCAGTTTTAGTGTTATTCACTGTTACTCAGTGTTACAGACGTGTTACTCAGTGTTACAGACGTGTTACTCATGTGTTACTCAGTTTGAGTGTTATTCACTGTTACGTGTTACTCAGTGTTACTCAGTATTACACACGTTACCATGTTACTCAGTGTTACTCAGTATTACACACGTGTTACCGTGTTACTCAGTATTACACACGTGTTACTCACGTGTTACTCACGTGTTTCTCCGTGTTACTCAGTTTTAGTGTTATTCACTGTTACTCAGTGTTACAGACGTGTTACTCAGTGTTACACACGTGTTACTCATGTGTTACTCAGTTTGAGTGTTATTCACTGTTACGTGTTACTCAGTGTTACTCAGTATTACACACGTTACCATGTTACTCAGTGTTACTCAGTATTACACACGTGTTACCGTGTTACTCAGTATTACACACGTGTTACTCACGTGTTTCTCCGTGTTACTCAGTTTTAGTGTTATTCACTGTTACTCAGTGTTACAGACGTGTTACTCAGTGTTACACACGTGTTACTCAGTGTTACTCAGTTTGAGTGTTATTCACTGTTACGTGTTACTCAGTGTTACTCAGTATTACACACGTTACCATGTTACTCAGTGTTACTCAGTATTACACACGTGTTACCGTATTACTCAGTATTACACACGTGTTACTCACGTGTTTCTCCGTGTTACTCACGTGTTACTCACGTGTTTCTCCGTGTTACTCAGTTTTAGTGTTATTCACTGTTACTCAGTGTTACAGACGTTACTCAGTGTTACAGACGTGTTACTCACGTGTAACTCAATTTGAGTGTTATTCACGGTTACTCAGTGTTACAGAAGTGTTACTCAGTGTTACACACGTGTTACTCATGTGTTACTCAGTTTGAGTGTTATTCACTGTTACGTGTTACTCAGTGTTACTCACGTGTTACACACGTGTTACTCAATTTGAGTGTTATTCACTGTTACTCACGTGTCACTCACGTGTTACTCAGTATTACACACGTGTTTCTCAGTGTTACAGATGTGTTACTCAATTTGAGTGTTATTCACTGTTACTCAGTGTTACACACGTGTTACTCAATTTGAATGTTATTCACTGTTACTCAGTGTTACACACGTGTTACACACGTGTTACTCAATTTGAGTGTTATTCACTGTTACTCAGTGTTACACACGTGTTACTCAATTTGAGTGTTATTCACTGTTACTCAGTGTTACACACGTGTTACTCAATTTGAGTGTTATTCACTGTTACTCAGTGTTACACACGTGTTACTCAATTTGAGTGTTATTCACTGTTACTCAGTGTTACACACGTGTTACTCACGTGTCACTCATGTGTTACTCAGTTTGAGTGTTATTCACTGTTACGTGTTACTCAGTATTACACACGTGTTACTCAGTGTTACACACGTGTTACTCAGTGTTACTCACATGTGGAGCAAATCAAAGCAACATCCGCGTGTGTTTTCAGGCTTTCCTGCTTTGCTCTCTCCAGAGCTGGAAAGCTTCTCTAATATTGACGCGGGTCATAAAGTTCTTGCCCAGTCATAACCCTTCATTTTCCAGTGATTTCTTCTGGAGCTTTTCTATTTCGTCTCATCTCTTCAGTTCAAATCTCCCTCTTGCCTGTTCTCTGTCCTCCACCGACAGACACCCCTAATGCTGATTGGCTACACACGTTTGTTGTTGTTTGTTTGTGTCGGTCTGACTAACTTCCAAACCGCGTTTTACAAATGTTGCTTGCCCACCTTTAAGTTGGGCAAATTATGTAAAAATAATAATATAATAATTACATTATAATCAGAGTTTGAAATTAACTTTTTCACTGACCGGCCAATTTGGCTACAAAATTCTTAGGTTACCGGCCATTCATAACTTCTACTAGCAAAAAAAAGAAAAGAAAAAAGAAAAGAAGAAATAAACAGATTAACTACATCACAGCTTATATATTTATTTTAATTTACTTATTATATATTTATTGGATTTCATACATTCACTTTGTGTTCACAAAACCCTGTCATCCAGCATCTCCCCCCTTCCTCTTTCATCCTCATCACCAAAAATGTGTTTTATGTGATCAGATCAATACAGTACAAAGAACATAAACATTTTTAGGATATTGGAAAATAACAATGTCTTTTTTATGCTTTTTAATCTTTGCTATTGCTTCAATACAAATGAACAAGTGTGCCGTTATTTGTTGCGTAGTGACATGTGTTGCGTAGTGAGACAGATATGAGCAGATTCTGTGCAATACGCTGTATTTAATACAATTGGCTAGTGATTTGACAGCGTTACTCGCCACAGTTGATTATTACCCACATTTGGAGGGTTGGCTATTGTATTGTTAATTTCAAACCCTGATAATAATAATAATGTTAGAATATTTAATAACACAGCACTGCAGATTTTCATGTCTGTCCTGCTGCATTACGTCTGATGGTGGACGGCCTGCACTGTCCTCTCTTGCATGCTAACAAAAACGTCCCTGATCAATGGATCACTTATAATGATTAATGTTGCCCTCTGCCAGGAATCTGGGAGGTGAACACACCCGATAGCACGTACATCGCAAGGCGTTTCCTCTCAGATGTCAAATAGACATTTAGATGTCTTTAACATGTCTAAGGTTAAGAATGCAAGTAAAACTGACTTTGTAAAGACGTTTATCGGATGTTTGACGTTTATTTGATTTTATTATTATTGATCTGCCTGCATTGACACCATTATATGAGAACTGAACAGAGCTGGACGATGACATCATCTTCTCCAGAGCGGCTGTATATAAATGAAATAAATCAATTATTTTTTTACAACAGAAATGAACTCACTGAACTGCCTACTTAAGCTGGACCATGACGCTACTTTCTTCTAGATCTGCTGTATAGCAGAAACAAACTGTGTTGCAATATTTTCCTGTTACCATTGTAAAGATGCTTTGAAACAATCTGTGTTGTAAATAAAGGTGGCTTGCCATGACTTGACTTGATTAGATGCTTTCCAGACGAAGTGCTCTTTATAAGACACGTGTGCTGTCTGGGAATTGTTGTTTTTTCTACAGAAGCACATATCTTATTACACAGCTCTCTGGAGTTATTGATTCAGCTGTCAGATATTCCCTAATATTTACTGTATGCATAGGAATGCTGTATCAGGGTATCTGTACTGGCGCTACTTTCACGTCACATCGCAGACTTGCTCTCGTTTTGTACCAAAGCAACTGACGTAATGAACATCAGGACTACAGTATTATTGTGGTAATGCATTGCAGAGTTTGTCTTGTTGCTAGGTTGATTTGTTGTAATGGACTATTTTTCTTAGTGGAAGCTTTAGTATAATATACAGGTAAAATAATAAAATAGTGTTTTGGCTGGCTTACCAAAAAGCTATAGGCCAGGCAATATTCAATTCCAACAAGACCGCAACACATAATGATAACTGTAGCACCATTGTACTGTAGTTAAAGTGAGCAGCATGTCGAAACAACAGAGTGGTATACACCACAAGCCTTTAAGGTCATTTATGATAATGATCTTTTATCTCTATAATATCCACTCTAATATTTTTATTTAGCGGTAGAAATGTCAAAGGAAGAGCTGGAGATGACGCAGTTATTATAAATACAGAAGCAGAAACACAGAGAGCAGTAAAATAGATTGATACTTTCGCTAAAACACTGTAGAAAACAACAATGCTGCAAATATTATATTATATTTATATATTTCAAAATAAACATTGTTATAATTGGGAAAATTATTTGTAAATGGCAAGGTAAGACAACAAACTTTGAAATGACTAGTTAACTTTGTTTTCTGCTCATAATGAAGGCGTTTTGATTATTATGTAGATTAGATTGTTTGTTTGGTTTTAGTAATTATTTTATTTTCAAAATAGGTCCAGACTTCAAGAGGAAAACCCCGAACCCACATTCAGTATCTTTATATTTAGTACAGTTACAGTAATATATATTCATTGAACACCCCTGCTATAGGCCCTATCAAACACTTACAAAAGAGTTGCAGACAGCGGCCTCATCATTTATTAATATGAAGAAAACGACTCCCAAAAATCGCTTTAGTAGGCTACTTTTTTAAAGGTCAATTATCAGTGTAATGTGAAACATTTGTATGTTAAGCATAAAGTGCTGTTAGCACAGTTACAGTCCTTGTTCTTTGTGAGGAGGAGGAACATTTTTATTAGGCTACAATACAAATAAAGTCCCTCGACAACGACTCTCTTATGCCATACTGAAAAACAAAAAATATGAAGGAGACCATTTAAAAACACTCGCTTTTATAGCACACAGGTTCTATAATTATTTTTTAAACAACAAAATGTGAACTATTTTGAAGCTTAAGATATTGAATAGTCAAATTGACGCAGGCTATTTATTTTTTAATAACGTTAAAGATTGAACTCAAAAACAGCCCAGACGAGAATGCATTTTCGGGCAGGGAAAATCACAACTGTAAAATTAACCTACATTTCCCAGATTTGGGCAATGATATGATATGGGAACACAGCAGGTCTGTTACCAGAAATGATCCACGGATTTGAAGAATAGCCTACAGCTCAAACACACTCAAGCGGCGATTATTTAAAACATAGTGTTATATATTATTTACTGAATAATTCAGAAATCATATTAATGGACGCACGCGCTCATAAGCAGAGAGAGAGATAGACATCGTTAGCACAAGCAGCTTTAGCAATATGATACTCACCAAAACCAAAGGCACATTGACACAATAAGGCGTAAAACACCCCAAACTGGAATATAGGGTCGTTTAACATTGTTGCAAACCGGTTTTCCACGAGCTCTCAGGCCGACTTCAGATGTGCGTCCGAAACCCGAACAACATTTCCTGACTCCGTTGCTTTGAGATCTTGCGCTTTTCCCTTCGACTGGACTCAGTCGGGTTGCCAGATATTGATATTCATATTCACCCTGACACAGTAATGAGGCGATGTGTGCCCCGTTACTCCATTATACACTGTATACGTTATTTTCTTTATTTGATTTAAATATGTTTTTCTAATATATGAATACTGCTGACATGATGTGTATTTTTTTAAGCTTTTCGTGTTTGGTGTGATCTGGCAACCCGGTGGAAAAAAATATGGTGCTTTCCACCTTATCAGGCTCCGAGCTAAAGAAAACCCTCGTAAAAGTAAAGCTCACCTGAATGTTTGGTAACAGAACACCTTACAGTTTCGATGTTAGCCTACTCAGTCATCAGGCCTAGATAAGCTATTATGTATTGAGACCAGGGTTTACTGTCAGAATGTTTTGTGATATTTCTCTGTTATTTTTTAAAGTCAAGTTGACTACAAAACATCATCTCCAATGAAAAAACAAGTTTCAACAGTTTATTTAACAGTTTATGTAGCCTAAGCCTACTGAATAGTGTGAATATCACATAGCGATATGGATTTACCCAGTTTATTAAAAATGATGTAGGAACAGCAATTTACAATGTTTCTAAAACATTAAAATGTCCAGTTTTTGTCGTGATTAGAATGTTAAAAGGTTACAATGGTGTTAGTACAACATTTTTCCTAACCTTGTTTTTACTCGCTAAATGTTGTTTTCAGAACGTTTTGTTTTTGTGTATTTGTATTATTGTTTTTTTGTGACCCATGTTATTTTGTATTCTAATAAATAAGCTCATTATTATAGCAGAATTATACAAGTTAAGGTTCACAATAAGCAAAGTAGCCTACAAGCAATACAGAAATCAGGTTTCAGGTTTGTGTTCATGTACATAAGTAGAATAATCAAATGTCAAATAATATTGCACAGTCTTTATTGACTATATTGATCCTTGTTAGGGAGCAGTGAATGATTTTGTCCTGGTCTGTTTTTTGTTGGATTAACATTAAAACAGCTGGTAAATGTGGTCGCTTTAGGACAACGCACAAATGATACACAGCCACTGTCTCAACAGTTTATGTTCACTTGAGACATAACCGAGTGTTTTCAATGATAGGCTACTCGCCAAGCTATCATTTATTTGACATTATTGGGGTGACATCAGGTAAAATGGGCCATTTAAGGTTTTGGGGTCCCAGTCCCTCTGGAATTTAGAGCCAATGACTGCAAAGGATTTCAAACTGTTGTCATAACTGTGCTTGACAAGTAACAGGTGATTTGATTGGTTTATGGTTGCTATGGTGGGCAGGGGGAATAATCAAATCAAGACTACACCAGAAAGCTGCATGGTAAGTAGCCTGGCATACCAAATCTAACTAAACTATTATAAGGATGATAAATCTATAAAAAAAAAAAAGATTGTGTGTGTGTGTGTGTGTGTGCGCTTGTTTATGTGATTTATGAAGACACAAATTTGTATAATGACGTGTATTACACTGGTATTACAACTTAAATGACATTTCATGAGTCCTCATAATTCAAATAGCTTAAAAAACATAAAAAACAATGTTTTATTAAAAATGCAGAATGTTTCCTGTGATGGGTAGGTTTAGGAATAGGGGCAGTGTGTGTGTGTGTGTAAGGGGATAGATAGTTTGCACAGTATAAAAACCATTACGCCTATGGAGAGTCCTCATAATGTAGTTGCACCAAAATGTGTGAGTGTGTGTGTGTGGGGGTTTGTTTATGTGATTTATGAGGACACAAATTTGTATAATGACATGTGTATTACACTGGTATTACAACTTATTGGTGGTTTATGAGGACATTTCAAAAGTCCTCATAAATCAAATGGCTTAAAAAAACAATGTTTTATTAAAAAATAAAAAATGCAGCATGTTTCCTTTGATGGGTAGGTTTAGGGACAGGGGCAGTGTAACGGGACAGAATATACAGTTTGTACAGTATAAAAACCATTACGCCTATGGAGAGTCCTCATAATGCTGTCGCACCAACATCTGTGTGTGTGTGTGTGTGTGTGACCCCCCCAACAGTAATAATGGTAGTGGATATTTTATTTACAGTGAGTATAGCAAACGAGAAGGAAGCGAGAGGAGAGGAGATAGAAGGAAAGAGAGAGGAAGTGATAGGAGGAGGAAGGACCAGAGAGGAAAGGACACAAAGGTGAAACAGGGAGGGAAAGGAAGGCCAAACAACTACAATCTGAGGAAAGTTGAGAGGATGAAGGAGGCCTTAGATGAATGCAGGGAGGGAGTGAAGAAAGAAATTACAGTTAGTATGCACCTCTTATGACGAGCATGGGTGAGCCGCAATCCACACTGCAAAGACGCATCAGTGGAAAGGTGTCCTCCAGTGAACGTGTGTCAGGGCGGAAGCCCTACCTTACGGAGGAGGGGACAGGAGTTTGCAGCCCCCCTCAAGACCTTGGCACAGATGTCCAGTGACGTCCAGCAAGTGGCCTCTGATTTTGCAGCCAAGAACAACATTTCTGGTTTCTCCAAGACAGCAGGGAGGGCCGGATATTACTGGTTTCAGAACTTTCTAAAGCGCAACCCAGAGCTTGGGATGCGCAAGCCAGAGGTCCTGTCTGCAGCACGGGCTGCTGGACTCAACCAAGAGGTGGTTAGCCAGTGGTCTAACCAGTATGAGAGCCTTTTGGTCGAGCTGGGTGTTGAGGGCACACCGTCACATATATGGAACTGGGACGAGTCTGGGCTTCAGGACCAGTTCAGTTCGACAAAGGTCGTTGGACAGGTTGGCCAGCCATGTGTGGAGGTGTGTGCCGGAGAGAAGGGGGAGACAACGACTTGTCTGGCAGCGTTCAGTGCAGAAGGCACATACAGTTGAACAATGATTATTTTTAAGGGGTAGCGTGTTTGTTCTGAGTGGCTACAGGGATGCCCGGAGAACACCAGCGTAAGGTGTTCAGACAATGGCTGGATTACCTCTGACCTCTTTCTGGAGTGGAGTCAAATGTTCATTCAGTCCCTCCCCAGGGATGACCCCAGGCCCCACCTTATCCTCCTTGATGGCCACAGTAGCCACGTCTATAACCTGGAGTTTATTAGGCTACTGAAAAGCAAGAATGTGCACATTATGTGCTACCCTGCCCACACAACCCATGCGCTGCAACCGGCGGACAAGGCCCTCTTCAAGAGTCTAAAGCAGGGCTATTCAATTGGCGGCTCGCGGGCCAAGTGCGGCCCGCCAATTATCTCCATACGGCCCGAGGGCTCCCTAACCTCCCTCCTCCTCTTTTCTGGTGGTGCGGCTAAATTTGGTTAGATATGCGCGTGGCCGCAGTGGCTCCTGCAACTGGACGGTACCATGAGCGCTCCGACTGACCTGGGAGAAACGTTTTCAGTCCGAATATTTCAGCAGTTATTATGTGTGTCCCGTATTTCTGTCGACTGAACCAGCGATATTAATTATTCGTTGGTTTGATTATTTCCTTTCCATGAATTGGCCAAACGCGCTTGCATAACGGTCTGAAACGATTCGGATTCGGTCAGACCGTTCTGTCACTGAATCATCTGAAGCGGTTTCTCGGTCAGTGACATCAAATAGAGAACAAAATAGGGCTGTTTTCAGTTGTTTCACTAGTTTACTTTGAACTAGGCAGCACAGCTCAGTGGATAACGGAACGCAAGCTTAAAGGAGTTGCGTTTACTCCCGGTCCCGGACACTATTATTAAACAGCGTTGCGACATCCAGTGAGAAGCGTTTCAATCTGACACTCCTCTCTGTTACAAACCACAAATCACTCAATGATTTTAACTAGTTTTAAATCAGATGAAACAGGCTTGACATTCCCAACACGACTGATGAGGTAAATAGCAGAAACATGAACAAAGTTAGAAGACTATAAATCCCCTAATCACCACCCTTACAAACATTACCATGAATGTTATAATTTACCATGGTTTGGACAGAAATGTGGAATATTTATATTGAATACTATGTTATACAGTCATTTATATTGCATTAGATTTATTAGGGGGGTAGAGGAATATATAATTCATTGTGTGTATAGCTATGATCTTGTATAATTCATATATTTGTACATAGCTGTAAATAAGTTATTTATTATGGTCTGCATACTGTTGGGTACCACATTTCCAAGTAAATGTAATACTTTTTTGTTTGTTTACTTTAGCTTACTTATTGATACTGTTATGCTTCAATAAATGAGCTAAACCCACCGGCCCACCTCAACTTTTCAATTTAATAATCCGGCCCTCTATTTAAAATAGAGGCCCCTTAAAATAGCCCTGGTCTAAAGCATAGCGATTTTTAAAAACGCTAAAAACGTTTCAATTAACAACATGGTTGCAAATATATATGTAGCGTAGCAGACTAGCGTAGCAGTATATCTAGCGTAGTATACTCTATATCTAGTATAATATATCTAGCGTAGCAGACTAGCGATTTTTAAAAACGCTAAAATTAACAACATGGTTGCAAATATATATGTACATAACTGTGTAGAGTACAAAACAAGACATCATTTTTTTTATCAATCATTTAAACTGAAAATACTTACATTTATGTGACACTCTGGATGGAATGCCCGCCATTGCATTATGGGTACCCCTTGGTTTCAAGTAAGCTCGCGAAAATTCTTGGTCTTAAGGGGTATCTACCCCTTCCCCTTAGCCCTACCCCTAGATCAAAATGAGAATTGGGATAGCCTTTACTCTCACGTGAACGTGCAAAACTAAGGGGAAGGGGTAAGACAGAGAATAGGGATTCAGCTAAAACACCACTGGGACCAGGAAGGGAGGAAGTGGACGAGGATGATGGCTGGGCAGAAGCTGTCAAGGATGGAGTTCTTTACGGTGTTCAGCAGGGCTGGGCAAAGGCTGCCACTATTGAAAATGCCCAGGCAGGGTTCCAGGGGACAGGGAGCAAGACCACCAAAAGAGTGCTACCATCCACTCTCTCAACCCCGCCCACAAGACCACAGTCTCTCCCAACTCCGCCCACAAGACCACAGTCTCTCCCAACCCCGCCCACAAGACCACAGTCTCTCCCATCCCCGCCCACAAGACCACAGTCTCTCCCATCTCTCCCATCCCCGCCCACAAGACCACAGTCTCTCCCATCCCCGCCCACAAGACCACAGTCTCTCCCATCTCTCCCATCCCCGCCCACAAGACCACAGTCTCTCCCATCCCCGCCCACAAGACCACAGTCTCTCCCAACCCCGCCCACAAGACCACAGTCTCTCCCATCCCCGCCCACAAGACCACAGCCTCTCCCATCTCTCCCATCCCCGCCCACAAGACCACAGTCTCTCCCATCCCCGCCCACAAGACCACAGTCTCTCCCATCCCCGCCCACAAGACCACAGTCTCTCCCATCCCCGCCCACAAGACCACAGTCTCTCCCATCCCCGCCCACAAGACCACAGTGTCTCCCAACCCCGCCCACAAGACCACAGTCTCTCCCATCCCCGCCCACAAGACCACAGTCTCTCCCATCCCCGCCCACAAGACCACAGTCTCTCCCAAGCCCGCCCACAAGACCACAGTCTCTCCCATCCCCGCCCACAAGACCACAGTCTCTCCCATCCCCGCCCACAAGACCACAGTCTCTCCCAACCCCGCCCACAAGACCACAGTCTCTCCCATCCCCGCCCACAAGACCACAGTCTCTCCCAACCCCGTCCACAAGACCACAGTCTCTCCCAACCCCGCCCACAAGACCACAGTCTCTCCCATCCCCGCCCACAAGACCACAGTCTCTCCCAACCCCGCCCACAAGGCCGGTGTAATGAAGACTTGATAGCTAGGACTGTAATTGTAGCTTGTTGGGATAGGTGACCACTGTGTGGTGCATCGGTAAGAATGCAACTGAATGCTCTGATTCTCTTCAAGGGATTTATTGACAACCAACAGATGATTGTCTGTCTTCGTAAGTGTACAGTATGTGTGGTTCTACAATAAACAATAAAGAAAAGAAGAAATATCAGCAGTGTAAACAACAGTGCAATTATTAATGCTAATAAATGGTATTTAGTATAATCTTCCCTTTAAAGTAACTTTAGCTATTTAAATTAAATAACCAAATAATATACCAGCACACATTAGCTTCTTATTAAATTAAACAGGCTTCTTACGGCTGGGTCTCAGTAATAGCAACCAAAACATAGTTCTTTACTGCACAATCATTGTCAACACTCCAATGATAACTATGCAGTGTCAGATGAGTACACATAAGCACAATAGTAGTAACACTAATAATACTAGGCATTAGCATGCTGCTAGCGAAATTTATGCTAACATACTGCATTTCAACGTTAGCATGATATTTATAAGTCGTTCGCAAAACGTTTTTTGTCTGAAATGTTTCAGTCGATCAAATGTTGTTTAAATGTTTCAGAGATGTTCAGGGAAAAACGTTTGAATTAACTTAATGGGAACGTTAGAAAAATGATCTTAGAACATATAATGTGTTAGCTGGGATGATGCAGTGATGTGTCTGATGGCACGATAGGCTAACGTACTTTGTTAGACGTAGGCTACTGAACGATTATTTGGATGGTACTTAAAATAATTTCATGGTAGGCTACATTTTGTAAGGATGGCGGACGCGAAACAGTCGTTCCGAAGCTTTGCGAGATCCCGAAGCGCAGATGTTTCGAAACACTGATTCGAAGCGTGATTCAAAAAACCCATGTCACGTGACTATGGCCAAACGAAGCCTCGAAGTGTTTCACTAAGTGTTTCATCAGGTGTGATCCGCCGAATCAGCGTTTGATTGACACGGTCGGAAACAGACCACACAATCGCACATCTGTATAAAAGTGAAATCAACGCTTATTGACCTCGTGGGTTCTTGTGAGAGGAGCAGTGTTGCCAGATTGGGCGGTTTTGCATTTGATTGTGCGGGTAAAAATTGGTTTGGGCGGGTGGACAAAATTTGGGCGGGTTTGGGATAAGTTTGGCGGTTTTCAAAAAAAATTTATAGGCTAATTATTTAACACAACTAACACAACCCAAGTGTGCATGTACTCCATCCAATCAGTCATTGTAATGTAACTAAACACACCCACTGCATACTCAGCTGTGTTGGTGATGTTGACAGTTGACAGGTGGCTTGACGCAACGTCACGAGTCACAACTCAAGAGCCAATCGAATGATAGCAGAAGCTGCGTCAGGACTCAGTCAGCAGCAGCACGACGTCAGCTAGACGTCACCTTGGCTACAGCAGTTCATTGGAACGAATGCGTCAATAGAGCCGCCATCTTGGAACAGGGGAGCCCCTCCTCTTTATGCATCAGCGTCAAAGGTCTAACCGTACGTTCACACCGCCGCCGGCGAGAGCGGCAAAATTCGCTCTCGCCGCCCTGTCAGCGACGCCGTGGAAAGATTCGTGGACGCTCGATGCTCTGACGTAGATCGAATGCTTGGTCTTTTTTAAAACTTTATTTAAAGGGGCCGCAAAGCAAACAAGCATGTCGATAGTTATTTTTGCAGAAAACTGATCGATGGAAAGAACTTAACAATTATAGTGACATGTTTGCTAACGAAATAAACCAATTAAAAGCCATTTGTGTGGTGTGGCTTTTGTGTTCATGGTTAAGTGTTATTCTAATTTGCATTTCCGCTGAAAAACAAGCGTTCTAGCGCGAATAGCTTGCCTATAAACAGTGTTGTGCGCCTTCTTATGAAATTCAAATGATCAACCCTCCTCTATTTTGCTTGGGAACTAATGTGGTCGGAACCAAAGTTACTTGACTGCGTTCTCTAGAATCCTCTCAAACGGAGCACTTCTACATTCCGATTGGTTGCCGCCGAACCGCGTCATAGCTCATTTCCCTAAAGGGTGTCCCGATCCTCTAATGTGTTCTCCAGGGGTGATCGTAAGGGCACTTAATGCGCCCTTTTCGCAAGTGTGCATCAGACCGCACTTTGCTGTGGGCTATTACCCAGAATCCTTGTAGTGTCGTGACGTTTCGAACAGCTAACCAATGCCAATGGGGGAGCAAAACGGTTGCTATGGTGCTGGTCGGCAGCGGGAAAACTCAGAAGAAAAGGGAAACCAGTGTGGTGGAGAGATGAGTCCCACCGATAAAATAAAATGACACAACCTTGTCTCTTTTTGTTAAATTTCAGTTTTATTGATTAATAATAGCCATTATATCTCCTGTTTAACCTCTAGACTCGAGACATCAGAGCCAGCGGCAAACGTCAGAAGAACTAGCCGAGTTAAGGCTGTTCCAGGCGGGGTACACGAGCGCTGAGCATCCGGTGATTACCTGGATCGCACAACTCCGAAAACGTCAGTTTAAATTTTTAAATAGGCGCTATCTTTATAAATAAACCACAGATTTGAGCTTTAAACAACTACATTCTCGACTGAAAAACTCTTAAAACTACATTTCGTGTACAATAAAAGTAGTATTTTAAAATTTCGCGGCCTTTCTCCTCTGCTATCTACTATGAAAAGCGCTATACAAAAACTTAAAATAACTCCTGTTCAATTACACTCGGACACGCACAGTGTTTACACGATAATTCATTGAACAGACACAAACAGATAAGCATATAAACTGCGAATACCGCAACTGCGTCCAGCGCCATGTTTGCTCTCCTGATCACAACAGAAGTGACGTGTGGAAAACTGTCCCAATTCTGCTCTTCTCAAGCTTCGGGCCCTCGCGCACTTACTCCGCTAAGTGCACTTTCAACAAGTGTCCACTTCCAGGAAGGCCTTAGGGCTCAAGTGAGTATTGGGACTGGGCCTTCTTCTCGCCGCTCCTCGCCGCTCTCACCGTCCAAGACGCGCCGCGCCGCCCTCGCCGGAGCTCGCCGCCGGCTCTCATTGAAAATGAATGACTTCCGGCCACTTTGACGCTCTCGCCGCCGGCGGTGTGAACGCACAGTGACGGAAATAAAATCACCATAAATCGTCATGAATGCGATTTTCTAGTTATTTGGTTCGTTCCAACAGTCAGACATGTATTTATCATCGAGTCCAGAGAAATTTATAAAAAAAAAATAAAAAATTAAAAAACATTCTTCCTAGTTCAGATTTCGTTCGTGAACATCCATACGCAGCACAAAAGTCCGGCATCGTCCATGAATTTGAAGTACAGGCGGAGATAGCAGCGTTACCTAGAGACTTCCTATGACAAGACCCCTGTTCCAAGATGGCGGCGGTTTTGACGCATGCTTAGAACCCCAAGGTGACGTCTAGTGTATATGTCTATGGCTTGACACGCCCACATTCTGTCGCCAACGGTCACTGTCGCTCGTGTCGCCAGATGTCGCCAGCGCTCCATTGAAATGAATGGGATCTTGTCGCTTTGTCGCTGTGTGTCGCTGGCGGTGTGAACGGGGCTTGAGGCGTGAGCATTAATGGGGAAGCGTGTTCTCTCGCTGGCTTGCTCTGCTCTTTGAGTGTACGGCCGATCGTGGCCTGGTTGTTTCATTTTGATTTGTTTCTTGCTTTGCTCCGAATTGTAATTTATAGTTCCTTTTGTTATTTGTCTTGTGCTCATTTTTGCGTATTTTGTAATATAATTTATTTTTCTTTTGTTTAGGCTTAAGTTTGGTTGAGTTACAAAACGAGACTGACATTAATATATTGTGTTGTTTCTTATTTTTTTTGTCTGTGAATTGGAAAATTCTTTTTTTTGGTGCTGGCTTTTGCCGGTAAATCAATGTTTATTGTTTGAGACTTTTCTTTTCTTTTTTTTCATAAACAGCGTGACGAAGAAAGTTTATATGGAGGAGGGGTTTAGCCGCTGTTTAACAGGGTTCACATGAGTGCTGTGCATTGAGTGACTTGACTTCACCAGAGTGGGTGTGTGTAGACCTTATGTGTGTTGTGTGAATTGGGGGTCACAGCAGGCCATCTCCCTTCCAATTAAGCTTTCTTGTGTATTTGTTTTGTTGTATTTATTTTGAAGTTTTGTAACGTATTGTTTGTTTTCTTTCTTTTTGACATGTGAATATTGAGCCCTTGATGTTCATCTATTTGATGGTTTTTAACTTTTGTATTTGAATAAAGCTGTTTCATATCTGGTACTCCTTGGCCTATGTCTCTCTGCTCACCCATTCCTTTTGGTTGCGAACCTGTGTGCCCCTTGTCTTGGGGCTGAGTTCCCGGTATATAGCCTACCGGGTGGCGTAGTCGACAACTATATAATTGTTTCATACATTTCCCTCAAGTACCTGATGCCACTGGCCACATTTGGCGTAGTGTCGGCAGGGTTTCCATATTTTGGGTGAGCTGGTATTTTGAGAAGCGGGTCTGGGAGTGCTTTTGAAACAGTATTTATTTTACTTTCTTTTGTTTGCATTGTATGTGAAAAAAAAAGAAAAAAAGAAAAAAAAAGGGGGTCTATTTTTATCTAATTTTTTTTAAAGGCAAGACAGCAGTGTATGATATTGGTGAGTAAATCTCCTCGTTGTTGACTTCCCCCGCCGTAAGTGGTAAGTAGTGTGTGTTTGTAGCGATGGAAGGAGAGTTGCAAGAATTAAGGGAGTTGGTAGCACAGCTAAAGGCTGATAATGAAAAATTGCGCCAGGAACGTGTATCTGCTCCATTGTTGCCAAATAACGCTCTTCCTAGTGTTGCAGAGGCCCCCGCCACCGTGTCCCAACCCATGAGTGCTGGTGCCACCTCGGCTGAGAGGTTTGTGTTTGTACCTCGTGATCGCCGATGCCCAAAATTTAATGGCCGGACTGGTATCAGCATTGACGAATGGGTTGAGGAGGTACAGGCGTGTATGCAGGTGCGCCATCTTTCTATTGCTGATCGAGCGTTTTTTGTTTTTGACCATTTGGAGGGGGAAGCACGGGAGGAGATTAGGCATCGACCTAGTGTTGAACGGGGGGATTGCGTTAAAATTATTTCAGCATTGAGGGAATTATATGGCTGTTCTCAGTCATATGTGGCTTTGCAGGAGGCATTTTTTTCTCGTAAACAACGTGAGGGGGAGACCCTTTTAGAGTTTTCATTGGCTCTAATGAGCCTTTGGAAATCTGTTGAAGAAAAATCCCCTTATGAAATGCCGAATTCAGAAACCCTTGTGCGTGATCAATTTGTCGAACATGTGATAGATAGCTCTTTACGTCGTGAGTTGAAACAATTAGTACGTCGCTTGCCCTCCTCCAGTTTGTTGGAGGTCCGTAGTGAGGCTCTTAGATGGGAGAGGGAGGGGTTGCCGGGGGGCGATCGCCGTCGAAGCCAGTCGGTTCCTTTGGTTCCCGTCATGCAGTATGGGGTACAGGGGGGATCATCGTTAGACGCCCGTGGTACCTCAACGTTTGAGCTAAGTGAGTTAAGGGATCTGTTGAAATCGCAGCAAGCCCAATTAAATCAGCTCTCTAAAAGTGTGACTCGGCTTCAGACGGTTGCTGAGTGTAGTCAAGCCACTCGTGCACGTAGTCAATCTCCTCACCTGCGGAATTACTCTTCTCGTGGCAATACCATAATTTGTCGAAGGTGTCAGCGACCTGGCCATTTTGCCAGGGAGTGTGACGGGGAACGTGTTCCCTCTCACCCTCCATCTTCTCGTATGGTCCCTCCTTTGGCTGGAGGTGGGCAGCCTTTTGCACAGCAGTTGTCGGAAAACTAGTACCCGCCGGGCTGCAGAGTCACAGCTTGGTCGGGGTAGATGGCGACTCAAGTATTCTTCAGGGTTCTCGTTCAGTATCGTCTTTGATGTCATCGTGCCCCCATTTGGTAATTTGCATTGGTGGGGTTCAGGTGCCCTGCCTTATAGACACTGGCTCCATGGTTTCTACAATAACCGAGAGTTGTTTCTTACAAAATTTTGAACCATGGGGTCAGGATCGTCTTCGGTCATGCCAATGGTTACAACTTCGTGCTGCCAACGGGTTGGACATCCCCTACATTGGATATATGGAGTTGGATGTCGAACTCTGTGGCAGGTTAGTGCCGAAATGCGGGGTGCTGGTTGTCCGAGATCCTCCTGGGGGCTTGTGTTCTCAGGCACCAGGAGTTCTGGGAATGAATATTCTCAGCCGATGCTACCAGGAGCTCTTTGGACAGCATGGCTGTTCTCTTTTTGAATCTCCCTCGTTAGTTCAGGTGCCCAGTATTGTAACAAAAGCATTTCAATATTGTCATAAGGTATGCTCCCAGCCTCATTCTACTCGTGCAGGGTCAGTTAGGGTACGCGGTCGTAGGGTACAACGCATCCCAGGTGGCATGTTACAACTAATTACAGCAACTTGTTCAAAGCAGTTCTTGCATGACACTGTGCTTTTTGAGCCCCCTGAATCTGGCCTGCCAGCTGGGTTGTTGGCTTCGCCATCGTTGGTGCAGGTAAATCATGGTATTGTTTCGGTGCCAGTGGTGAATGTGGGAACCACTGACATTGTGCTTTACCCACGCACCCATTTAGGCACTCTAACTAGTGTTTATGTTGTCAGTTTACCATCAGGGGTCACAGAGGTTAAAACTATTACGGCTACCGTTAACGTGCAGGTCTCCCAGGAGTTACCTACGGTTGAAGAACAGATAAAGACTACTGATTTGTCTGTGTTGTCACTTGATGATCAAGAACGTGTTCGGGCTCTGCTCTGGCAGTATCAGTCGGTGTTTTCGGCACATGAAGGGGATTTGGGGTGTACTACCCTGTTGTCTCATGAGATCCCACTGTTGGATGATACCCCAGTTCGGCAGCGGTACCGGCGAATACCCCCGTCAGAGTATGAAGTCGTGAAGGCCCATATTAACATGCTGTTGGAGGCTAAAGTGATACGTGAGAGTTGTAGCCCTTATGCATCCCCTATAGTTCTTGTCAAGAAAAAGGACGGTAGTCTGCGCATGTGCGTAGACTACCGTCAGTTGAACGCTAAAACTAGAAAGGATGCGTTTCCTCTTCCTCGCATTGAGGAGTCATTAGATTCACTGACAGGGGCTCGTTGGTTTTCCACTATGGATTTAGCTAGCGGTTACAATCAGGTCCCTGTCAGTGAGCAAGACCGGCCTAAGACCGCATGTTGTACGCCATTCGGCTTATTTGAATGAAATCGCATGCCTTTTAGCCTTTGCAATGAACCTAGTACGTTTCAGCGTTTAATGCAGCGTCTATACGGTGATCAACAGTGTCAGTCATTATTGCTGTATCTTGACGATATTGTAATTTTTTCGTCCTCAGTCGTACAACATCTGGAACGACTGGAGCTTGTCTTGAGTAGGTTGCAGTGCGAAGGTCTTAAGGCAAAGTTGGAGAAATGCGCTTTCTTTCGTTCGGAAGTCACATATTTGGGTCATGTGATTTCAGCCGATGGTGTTTCCACAGACCCCAAGAAGATAGAGGCGGTGGCCCAGTGGCCACAACCTACTAGTGTGTCAGAGCTTCGTTCCTTCTTGGGCTTTGCGAGTTATTACCGCCGTTTTGTGGAGGGGTTTGCTAAATTGGCAGCCCCTCTACATCGGCTGGTTGCAGAGTTTGGGGGCACAACGTCTCGGAAGAGAGCAGAGCCGGGTTTTGCCAGCGGCTGGACTACCTACTGTCAGAGAAGTTTTGAGAGTTTGAAGGGTAAGCTCATTTCGGCCCCGGTGCTCGGTTATGCAGATTTTGCCCTCCCTTTTATCTTGGAGGTGGATGCTAGCCTGGGTGGGCTAGGTGCGGTCCTTTCCCAGGAGCAGGGTGGTAAAGTAAGACCTGTGGCATATGCAAGTCGTGGCCTAAGACCCACAGAGCGTAATATGTCAAACTATAGCTCTATGAAACTAGAGTTTTTGGCTTTAAAGTGGGCTATGGCTGAGAAATTCAGAGAATATTTATTAGGCCATAAATGTGTGGTGTACACTGATAACAATCCTCTCAGCCATCTGAACTCAGCTAAATTGGGGGCGACAGAGCAGCGCTGGGCATCACAGCTTGCTTGCTTCGATTTCGAACTTAAGTATCGGCCGGGGAGGTGTAATCAGAATGCAGACGCCTTGTCTCGCCAGAATCCACCTGTGCTGGAAGTGGCAGGCAGCCTGTTTCCAGGTACAGTTGTTCCTGCTTCAGTACATCAGGCGGTTGCTATACCATCGGCTCCTCTTGCAATTCAGGCTGTTGTGACTGCTTTACCGGGTCATTCAGTTGATCATATTGGGGGCCTACAGGAGGCTGACCCAGTTATTGGTGAGATTTTAGGGTTTTGGAAAAGGCAGGAGTTCCCTGGGCCTCTCGAGCGGCGGCAGCTTTCACAGGCTGCTTTAGTTCTTCTTCGGCAGTGGGACCGCTTAGTGGAGAGGCAGGGAGTGATTTACCGTCGCATTTTTCGTCCTGATGGTGGAGATGAGATTTTGCAAGTAGTTCTGCCTTCTGTGCTGCGGCGTGACGTTTTGCAAGGGTTGCATCAAGAACACGGGCACCAGGGCATTGAGCGCACTACTGAGTTAGTGCGCCAGCGGTGTTATTGGCCTGGTATGACAGCCGAGGTGGCACGATGGGTCCAGGAGTGCGAACGATGCCAAATGGCCAAGGACACTGAACCGGCCGCCCGTAGTTTTATAGGACACTTGTTAGCGTCCCGGCCAAATGAAATCTTGGCCATAGATTTCACGTTGCTGAAAGCCTCCCGTTCAGGCCTGGAGAATGTTCTTGTAATGACGGATGTGTTTACAAAATTCACGCTTGCCGTCCCTACTAGGGACCAACGGGCCGAGACTGTTGCACAGGTGCTGGTGAGTGAATGGTTCTATAAGTTTTGGGTCCCGGTACGACTCCATTCTGACCAGGGCCGCAACTTCGAGTCCAGCAACTGTGTAAGCTTTATGGGGTTGAGAAGTCTCGCACTACACCATACCACCCGGCTGGTAATGGTCAGTGCGAGCGCTTCAATAGAACCTTACATAACTTATTGCGTACCTTGCCAGTTTCAAAGAAAAGAGATTGGGTGTCATGCCTCCCTCAGGTGCTCTTTTCATATAATACCACCCCACACCAGGCCACAGGTGAATCCCCACACTTCCTGATGTTTGGTCAGGAACCACGGCTCCCCATTGATTTTCTTTTGGGCAGAGTCGTTGAGCCAGTGGCAGGAGAGGTGCATGAGTGGATTATGGAGCACCAGACACGGTTACAAGTAGCCTTTGATGGGGCAAGAGATCGTTTAAAAGTAGCCGCTGATCGTCGGAAAGCAATCTTTGATCTGCGAGTCCGTGATGCACCACTTGAGCAAGGGCAGCTGGTCTATCTCCGGGAATGTGGTAGGCAGGGCCGACACAAGATTCAGGACCTGTGGAGCTCGGTGGTGTATAGGGTGATGGAAGCGCCTAGGGCGGGTGGCTTGGTTTATACTATTGCACCGGTGGATGACATGGGTAAGATCAAGAGGGTTCACCGGTCATTGTTAAAAACACAGGTTCAAGGGAGCCCTGTTCACATACCTTGTGTGGCTCATGTGGTTGAACCAGAACCGAGTTCACAGGACAGTTTAGATGAGGTGGACTTGTGGGTAGCCGTGCCAGAGTCATCCCAGGCAACTTGTGGTTTCGTCCCTTTGGAGGGGTCAGTTGTGTGCGAGGGATCCGTGGCTATGGATGGGCAAGGTCCTCCTGGCGAGGTGGGAATAAGTCAAGGTTCAGCATTAGACTTGTCAGTTTTAGATCAGCCGCGAGAGGCTGAGCTTTTGCCTCGTAAGTCAAGAAGGCCAACAGCTGGCCAACATTCAAATGTTCATCATCTGCCTAGGGCAGTGGGAGAAGCTGCAGAATGCATTAGGGCGCCCTCTGGTGCAACATCTAGTGTAGTTTTAGCTGTTTTTAGGCCATGGGATTGACTCTCGGTCTAGGGACTTATCGTCGGGGCGACGATTTATAATGTGGGGGTGGAATGTAGCAGGGTGAAGTTTACTCGTGTCGATGATTGGCCAGTGTCATGTAAGAACGTTGCACCTATCAGCAGTTTGCTGTCAGGGTATAAAATGAGGACGTTTCTGTCACCTGGGATGCGTTGTCATCCGTACAGCCCCTTTACGGAAGTTACGATTTATGAATGGGAGAGTGGCTGGAGTGCCGTCTCTCCGTTCTGTTGCTGTGCATAGGCTGCCCCTGGCATTGAGCTCGTCAACGAAAACCCACTGCGTGTTATGGTCCACGACCACGCATAGTACCGTGTTAGGAACATCATCTGATTGAGTGACAGGATCAAGGGTTTCACCTCTATTATGGGACGAGATGCTAGACGAGAACTCTGTTGATCTAACGCACTGCTGTCTTGCCTGGGCTTATTTGCGTCTTTTTCTGTTGGAGCGAACTTAAACTCTCATAACAGCGAGCCGGGACGATTGCTCGCTGAGGCGTGAGCATTAATGGGGAAGCGTGTTCTCTCGCTGGCTTGCTCTGCTCTTTGAGTGTACGGCCGATCGTGGCCTGGTTGTTTCATTTTGATTTGTTTCTTGCTTTGCTCCGAATTGTAATTTATAGTCCCTTTTGTTATTTGTCTTGTGCTCATTTTTGTGTATTTTGTAATATCATTTATTTTTCTTTTGTTTAGGCTTAAGTTTGGTTGAGTTACAAAACGAGACTGACATTAATATATTGTGTTGTTTCTTATTTTTTTGTTTGTGAATTGGAAAATTCTTTTTTTTGGTGCTGGCTTTTGCCGGTAAATCAATGTTTATTGTTTGAGACTTTTCTTTTCTTTTTTTTCATAAACAGCGTGACGAAGAAAGTTTATATGGAGGAGGGGTTTAGCCGCTGTTTAACAGGGTTCACATGAGTGCTGTGCATTGAGTGACTTGACTTCACCAGAGTGGGTGTGTGTAGACCTTATGTGTGTTGTGTGAATTGGGGGTCACAGCAGGCCATCTCCCTTCCAATTAAGCTTTCTTGTGTATTTGTTTTGTTGTATTTATTTTGAAGTTTTGTAACGTATTGTTTGTTTTCTTTCTTTTTGACATGTGAATATTGAGCCCTTGATGTTCATCTATTTGATGGTTTTTAACTTTTGTATTTGAATAAAGCTGTTTCATATCTGGTACTCCTTGGCCTATGTCTCTCTGCTCACCCATTCCTTTTGGTTGCGAACCTGTGTGCCCCTTGTCTTGGGGCTGAGTTCCCGGTATATAGCCTACCGGGTGGCGTAGTCGACAACTATATAATTGTTTCATACATTTCCCTCAAGTACCTGATGCCACTGGCCACATATATAATATAATTTAAATACATAGCCTATATAATTTATTAAATATAACAAAATAAACATTGGGTATTTCAATTAGCCTATCGCAAAACATTTTAAATCTACACTGTGAAAGTGCATTGTGTGTGTGGTCGCATTTTAGTCATATTTGCTAATTCTCCTTAATTATTGCCCTGTTTTGATCCGTTTACCTGGGAAATTTATTTATTTTATATTTTATTTTGTTTTAAGGAGATCTAAATAGTGCTTATCAACCTTGAATGACATGGCAATACAATTATATCACATTATTTTGGCAGTAAAATTTTGGGCGTTTTTTTCTTGGAGTGGGCGGGTTTTGGTGAGCTTTTGGGCTGGAAATCACCGTCCCAATCTGGCAACACTGGAGAGGAGTTTGATTTTGAGATAGCGGATTTTTGGTGATATAGTGGTCGACATTTATAGTGCGATTTGTTTAGTTATATTTAGGCTTACATTTAAATTTACACAACAGATTGACTGATAGGCTAGAGACACAGAGTATATAGTGACACATTAATAGATACATAGATATAAATATATATAGACAGCTAGATTAATAGATAGATACATCAACGATGCGTATTTGCCCAGAACTCATGATCCACTAACTTATTGGAAAGAGAGAGCAGTAGCCTAATCTTTCCTCATTTGTATGTCCTAGCTAAAAAATATCTTTGCATGCCAGCAACAAGTGTCCCTTGTGAGAGGATTTTTTCAAAGGCTGGAGAAATTATCTGTAAAAAAAAAGAAAAAAAGTAGGCTAAGTCCTTCCACAGCAGAGAAATTAATATTTTTGAATAAAAATATGTAAAAAAGTGAGACATTGTGGCTTGATTTATTTTATTAATATTCATTTTGCAGGACCAAAATAACATTATGCACAGTGAGGAGCCTATAGGTTACAAGATTCACATATTAGAAAAGTACAATAATAAAAAAACAACAAATTTTAATGGCTCGTCAAAGCTGTTTCAGATCAACACCTGCAAGTGACCACTAGGTGTCACCGTGGAGACGGGTGTCGGATTGATTCGAAGCCTCGAAACAATATGGACCATTTGGTTCAACTGTTTCATTGCTTCACGAAGCCTCGATCTGCCCACCACTAACATTTTGCTAGTGAGAAAGGGAACGCGATGTCTTACCTGCATTCGTGTTACCAGGTTACATTACATTATTTCGTTCGTCTCGGAGGATGATAATAAACGCGAGCTGTCCAAGGAAGATCCACGAACAGACAGCTCTACTGATTTATGAACACACACACATCTGCTGAATGTAAATATTACACAGCTGCATGAAGAGAGCTTTTTAATCAGCACAGTTTATCAAAGGAGTGGCCTCCTCCTTCTCCTTTACTACTCTCTCTCTCTCTCTCTCTCTCTCTCTTCAGCCTGGATGATCTAATATCAAACGAGCTCCGAGGAAGCAAATGTCAACAGATACAGATGAGAACAGAAATAGCGGAGCGTCTTAACGTGTTTTGCGGTCATTCACGACTATCTTCGCGGTGTGTATCTCATCTGTTGACCGCAGCAACAGTAACGCGTGAAGCGGGAGACCACTCTGCGATATCGGTCTGTCGCCCACCAAAAACACTCTTTTCAAAATAAAAGCCATTTCATTTATTTAATTGTATTTAGTCACCAAAATGGACAATTCTTGATTTTTTTTTTTATTTTTTTGTTGATGGAATATTGCAGTATTTATTATAAACTATTTATACGTGCACATCTTTTTTAATTTGTCCTTGTAATCCCTATATAGCCTACTCAATATAACTTCTCCTCTTGTTGCTGCAAGATCTCTTCTCTTCTTTGATGACATGTTTACTGGAGCAAGGGCGGGACACTTTCGACCAATAGCAAACCACAACATCCAATCAATTCTCCATGTACTTAAAATCATGTCCCGTCCGACATTTTTTCTTGTTCGAGAATCAGTTTCTCCCGGATATACGTCACAGTATAGAAAAAAATTATATCGCAACTTCTGTTTCATGCTGACTTTACAAAACTGGCTGAAGAACTGTTCCCATAATATAAGAAAACATGCCAGATTTCAAACTGCATACTTTGGGTGTTTCTGCATTACCAAAGCAATGACAGAAGATCGTGCGAAAATGTTCAGCATTCTTTAATTCATCAACTGAGTGTCGCAAGTATTGTTTTAAGAAAAAACTGTTGTACATTTAAGTATACTGTAATGTTTTATTTGACTTTGTTCATGTACATAATACTGCAGTATATAAGCACTTTAAATAGTGTAATATTTTATTTAAAGTACAAGATTTTATAATACTGTTTATAATACTGTTATTATCAGTGTTAGGGAAAGTTATTTTTAAAGTAGGCTAGTGTATAATCCGTTACTCCCTAAGAACTAATTATGTTACTTAGTTACTTTTTATGGAAAGTAATGAGTTAAGTTACTTTTGCATTACTCTTTCTCGCCTGAGCTGGGCTTAATTGTGTTTTAATAACAAACAAAAAAAAGTTATATTTTGGCAAACATAAAGGCCCTTTATAAGTTAATAAGCCTCAGGCTGAAGAAAAATGCAAACACTTTTTTCCCCCAACACTTGAAAAGTTCAACACTTTTGCATCAGCATATGTGATGGTTTTTTAAAGTATTTTTTTTTTTTATTAGTATGGTTGAAGTGGATCATCACAGGTCAGCAGCAAAGACATTGGTTAATAAAGTGAGATTAAATACATAAAGTATTTGTGTTATTTAACCTAATTATTGCAGGGTGTGTAATTTTCAGAGTTTGCATTTCACTGTTTTTATTAAATTTGAGGAATACTGAATCTGTTTTTTTTGTTGTTGTTTTTTTGCAGGTGAGATTAATAAATGCTTGCACACAATTATTCTAGAACTACAATACCTATCATGTTTACACATGATTACACACAAAGCCTCTGCACTTACTCACGATTTCTCTCAACATGCGGACAGGGGAGCTGTCAGTCAATATAACTACAGCATTACTTATTTGAAAAAAAAAAAATAACTCAGATATTTTGTTGTAAACTTAGAAGTAATGCGTTACTTTACTAGATACTTGAAAAGAGTAATCTGATTACGTAACTTTACTCATGTTACTTCTAATGTTTTACCCCAATACTGGTAATAGCCTAATACTATTTATGAGTATTTATACATTTTCGGTTTACATTAAGACATAGTTAAATATATTTATAATAGTCTCAAAGAAAAACCTTATAATCCAATTTCAGCAAATTGATAAAATTGTATTTAGGAAGATATGATAGTCTCACATAAACGACTCAATTTCAGTAGAGCATTGAGGAACAATAATAATTTATTAATTTGTCTAAAATCATATACCGCTGTTGTCTGATATTTGACTGTTTTATTTGATATAGGGTGATGTAAGATAAAATGAAGAGGACATTGAATATCTGGATGAAGATATGTAACAGTAACAAAGTGCACTGTAGACGAAGCACCTTGAGTCGGAATAAACCCTTCCCAGAACTCAACATAAAACATCCCAAACTCAACGCTTTTATCCTGTTACAGTTTACCAGCCCTAATGTAAATGAAGCTGCTCCTGCTTTAACAGCTGTGGTCTGTATGCTAATGAAGTTGAGATGCCCTGTTGCCCCTCACCCGCCCCCATTCTACAATGTATGCCCATGTGATCAGCCGGTTGACTTTTGTTGTGGAGAAAAATCCAGAAGTGAAAATAAGACTTTATTGAACAAAGCCGAGATGCCTGCAGAGCATCTGAATCTTAATTTGGCCAATATGCAATTATTATACCTTTTTCTTATTAGGGCCCGAGCACCGATGGTGAGAGGACCCTATTGTTTTTGCTCCGTTTATTATTTTTCTTCTTCTTCTTCTTCTTCTTCTTCTCTAATAAGAATCGCTTTTTAGAGGGCCTAAACATGCTCGTCGAAAACTCATGAAACTTTGTATCAGAAGTGGTGAAAATTTAAGTGTGATGTGGTTTTCAAAATTGGGTGGGGCAAATTCTGTAAATTATTGCCCCCACATTTTGCCCCGGCTCTACGTTTCACGTACAGGTATGACATTTGGTACATACATGTAATGACCCAATACCTACAAAAAAAGTCTCTTGGAGCGTAGCCCTAAACACAACAGGAAGTGAGCTATTTTGAACTTCCTCCTAGATTTTGTGCATTTTTCGTAATTTCCTGATGTTGTACTTTAACAAACTCCTCCTAGAGATTTAATCAATTCCACATCATATTTTGTCAGTCTAATCTTAAGGCCTTTGCGACGTTAAATTGCGAAGATCTAGAGTTTTCGTCTAAGGATGTGACCTCGGCGGCCTGACAAAAATGTAGATGTGCAAATCCAATTTCAGCCTCTGGGTGAAATATGCATCATCGGATCATTTCTGTGTAAATGTTGCATGCAGTTCCGGTGTTGCTAGGCAACCACAGACAGCCTGCAGTAACTCAGCCATACAATGTCCGATCTGCCCCAAACTTCACATGTTTGATAAGAGTCCTGTCCTGAACACATGACCATGCTCATATTTGGTTATAGCAATAGCGCCACCTGCTGGTAGCAGGAAGTGTGGCAAATACAAATACTTTGACATAGTCCTCCTATATTTATTATCATTACATTCTGCCCACCGTGCTCTGTCTTCCTAAAACCGACGGGTGGCGGCGGCACGGGTGCGAGGGCCCTCTTCATCGCTGCTTGCAGCTTTAATTATTTTATGTTATTTTGCAATAGCCAAGTAACATAACATCTGGTAAGATTCATCCCTCCTGTTTTCCCAGCATTAAGTTCTACATATTTAGCTTTTCTCTCTAATCGTGGCATTGATGATCAACCCTCTTATAGGCAAAATGTAACATTCTTCGAGGACAATCAACTCTTCTCAGAGGCAAGAAACCTCCACACGACACCTCTTAACAATGGTCTTATTCTTTCACGGTCACTTGTCGTTTACTTAAATATCCCCGTCTATGCTAAAACTGCTCAGTGGCTGCACAAACTTCTTATCTTGACATCTGTAGACACAGTCACATAGACCATAAGGCCTTAAAACACATCTGGCTTTTATAATATTCAAACTTGTTCTACAATTGTTTTCTATAGAATAGATTTCAACACTTTATAATAAATTAGCCATGTTTGGTGAGTGAGGAGACCTGTCTTGGGGTGGAATCTGGGTCAGGGCAGACTATAATTTCTTACAGTATATTATATAGTATATTAAATACATATATGAGCAAAAGACCCAATTCTCCTCAAAAATGTACAGTATGTGTAGTGCTCAAGAGTGTCAATCAACAGCTAAAGCAAAGAAGAAGCAGTCACTTGGTTTATTACTGTAATTAAAAATTTATTACAACTTAATGTGAAAATGAACATACACATCAAACAGATAACATATATAGGCATCAGTTAAAATGTACATATTAAAAAAAAAATGCATGCAATTGACGCACACATACACACAAAATCGTCAAACTCGACAAGTCTGGCACTTTCCACAGCAAGGCCACAAGTGCAACTTCCTGGAAATCCCCCTTCTGATCAACTGTATGGCTTGACTTAATTGTGTGACATCAGATAAAATGTTCTGCCAAATGCATAAATGAAAATGATAATATTTTGAATGGTTAAACTTAGTAAGGAATGGGATTGTCATTTTTGGGGCTAACAAGCTATCTTCTTCAGCGAGGCTTTTTTTATTGCCATCTTGTCTGGACAGAGTAGAGACTCGTACATTCTTGATCAATCTTAATTGAGTGCAAAATTTGCCTTGATTTTCAAAGAGCATAAAGCTTTAAAATTACAATAACTTTTGGGGAAAATTAGAAGGGATACAATGAAAAGTGCACCAAAAAAAAAAACATACCACATGTTTTTTCCTCTTAATTACATTTTGCCACTTTTTCTAAATACCAAAGAGTGACATCACAAGTACATCACGAAATGTTTGCAGGAGGCGTTCAGAGTAATGCTTTAGGTTTCATTTATACAACCTACATGATTTATTATCAGCCAGAGAAAAGTACAATTACAGAGAAGCTTTTGGCAGATATTAAATGGAGCCTGTTACTGTTATTATTAGACACATGAATGTGGTGTTATGGCAGCAGCAAACTCTTCACATATGTAACAGATTACGCCTCAGCATAGAAATGTGCATATAGCAAACGCATAAGAGCGAGATACTCAGCTTGGCAAAGTCACAGTTCTGGAGAAGTTCAGCACCGTGAAACCAACAGCAGGACTGGATCCAGAATAATCAAGAATAATAGAATAAAGTTATGTCTCATAAGCACACACACAAACACACACACTAGAGAGACCTTGTCAGATCATTTGACAGACAGGAGTGTGTAAGATGTGTTCTGTTGTCGATGTTGAATGAAGAAGCGTCATATTTGCAATCTGGTATTTGTTCTGGTAATTTTCTGAATTTACACAAATTATTGCATTTTGACGTCACTGCTGGAAAAAACTGATTTTTGAAACTCCTGAGAATGTGGTATATCTGCATTGCCAGGTTATTGGTTTGCATGCAACCATTGGTTTTTTCAAAAAGCAAATTGTTAGGAGTAATGTGTGCATGTAAAAGTTCCCACTGTCAATACACCGGTTACACCCCATCTAAACTACGATCATCAAAAACAAAACTAGATCGCTCGGCCCATAATCAAAACACCTACACTGACGTCACTGGCTGCATTACACACAGCTTTGATGGCTTTAATGGGAGCGATGTAGTTTTATCACACTGCATCTGTTTACAGTAAGAACCTGATCCTGCTGGATTGGTGTGTGAAATTGCTAATGGACCATATAATGATTTCATTAAATGACTTGGTGTGAACAGACCATCTTTCTGTGAAATTCTTACACCTGTTCAGGCGGAAGAATCGGTGGCCGTGGGCCGTATCCCTCAGCAAAGTCCTCAGGACTCATTTCATACAGGCATTTGGGACTGTTATAGTCCGACGACTGGCCGAAGTCTGTAAAGTCATCATCATACACTTCAGGAAGCTGAGGATCATCCTCTTCTGTGTTAGCAAGGTCAGTGGTTGTTTGGCAGTCTTTCTCATCTACACAAATGGGGGGGAAGTACCATAGTTGGTTTCATTCAGCAGAGGTTTGTGTCCATCAGATGCCGATGGAGAAACAGCATCGAAATCGGGTTGGACAAGAATGACTGGAGGAGTTTGGCCAGGAATAATGTTCTGCAGCGAATGGAAAAGAGCAAATGGTTAATCTCGGCCCTCCTGATAGTAGTACCACTGAAAACACGGAGTCACTTCATGTGGACATTTTAAACTCATCATTTACTGAACTTCATATCGTTACACACACATGCACTGTAAAAAAAAAAAAAAAAAAAAAAAAAAAAAAATTGTAATTGTTACAGTAAAAAAACTAGGTAACACTTTATTTTACGGTGTCCTTGTTACATATGTTACATGTACTTACCGTAGTAATAACAGTAAATTATGCATAATTACATGCAACTAACCCTCAACCTAATCCTACCCTAACCCTATAGTAAGTACATATAGGTAATTAATATTTCTCTGTACTTAAATATAATTACACTGTAACAATGACACCTTCAAATAAAGACCAAAAACTACAGTAATCTGTTAAATGGTTAACAGTAAATTTTCTTACTATGAGGAAATACCTTACATTTCATGTAATGTTACAATAAAATACTGTTAAATGTCGGGTTTTTTGTAAGTATAAATAAACTGATATTCCCAGAGTTCTTCACATTGGATGGTTTTTCATTTAGATACTTGACCCTTCGCATGGAGCTTGATTGACAGGTGATCTGACCAATCATACGTCGCCATCCGCCATTTTGTCCGACAAAGCAGTCAGGAGAGATATTAGATTAACATGGGAGGATTTGAACTTGAAAAACTGAATATACTGACACCTTTCCGCGGTTAAAACAACATTCCTTCTTATGTTCATTCATGTTTATTTGATGCTATAAATGAACTAGAAGGAAGAGATGATCGGATCACGAGCAGCTTTAATTGATGCTCTACAGCGATCTGTCACGACACATTAAAGAGCCACAAAACGGTATTTATTGTTTAAATTTCTTTCCAAACATGGTGTGTGTGTGTGAGAGCGGCTTAGCTTGTCGGACATAGCGACAGTAACTAGGGGGGCGGGTCTTTGCGAAGGGTCAATTGTTTATTTCTCAGTTTTTTGGTATCGGTTATGCATATTAGGGTTTTAAATTACATCTTAGGCTGTTAAATTAATGTTTATTGTATTATTTTAGTGTCATGTGTGTTACCATGATGGTGTTTGGTGACACTGTCCACCTTCTATATATTAGTATTTACCTCAGCTTGAGGAAAAGGTACGAGCCTCGTCTCATTCGTGTCAAAGCACATAATAAACTAAAATAAATCCAAACGCTTTATACTGAGATAAGACCAAAATATCACAACCTGCATCTTCCCACCTTTAATAGCTCCATAAACTTGATCCCTTTAGCCAAGCTCAAAAAATGCTTATATTAAGTGGACATGGCAACATCGCAAGCCTAAACAACTCACTGCCTCTGTAGACAGTGGGTTAGTCAACAGAAAATAACCTGACACAGAGTTATATAAATAACCAGGCTTAGGTCGCTGTAATGATACTTCAAAAATAGTGGTTAGCAAACAAGCGTGATGCCAGAGAGTTGTTTTGCTTAACACAATGTCAATCATTGCAATTTCAGGACAAGCCATGTTCCGTACAGACACGAAATTATAATTTAAGGGATTCATCGCCGTATTTAAATGCGGCTGACACTCCTGAAACTGTACAGTGTGTGTGTTAGGGCTGCACAATATACAGTAATTATCGAAATATCACAATTATTTATATATTGCGGCTTGCAATAACTGGGGTCATGAACAAAAGACTTGGTGACTCGGCATGAACAAAATCACTGTGCTCTTGACTTGGCTAATTAACTTTTGTAGCTTTAATAAGAATCAGAATATATATTTAATTCAAACTAAGCAGTATTTAATTTTTTACATTTGATTATTCAGTTTCTGTTGTTAAATAACCCTAATGTAGGATAACCTGAAATGTTCACTTTCAGAAGTTGTAGGGATGTTTTCTTGTCACAAAAAAAAATGTGAAACACGTTATATAATTTTAAATACATTTGATAGATAATTTAAGTTATTTTACACACTATAAGCGCATATCGAATATTGCATAATTTAATGAGTTATCGCATATCGCAATTTTCTTCAATATCGTGCAGCCCTAGTGTATGTGGCTTACTATAATGATATTCCTCAACAACAACAAAAGTGTCCCAGAGGACAAAAAGACCAACACGAGGGTTAAATACTCCATTTTAGGTGAAATATGCATATACCATAATGTCAGATGTGAAAAACAGAAATAGAAAGTAAAAGACACCAACCAGAGGGTCAGGAAGTTTGGGGTTTTTTAACCACTTCTTGGAGAGGAGCCACACAACGCCTGCGATGATGAAGAGCAACACGAACCCGACTCCCACCAGAGGCACGATTAACCATGTGTGGTCTACAGAAAAGAACATTTCAATGAAGACATCTACTCTAGTTCTCACAAAACACTGACATTCTTATCAACTAAAGGTGAAGTTCCACTATCAGCATCAGACAAACTGGAAAAAAGTTCTTAAATAAGTTAAAGCGCTCCTCCAACCTGCCATTGCTCGGACAGATAACGGCTTAAACAGTGTTGAATGAATTTCAAATATATTTTCCGCAACATTTATCTTGTTTAAGCCAACACCTTGGATTTATTGCAGAGCTTGTTGCAATGCATTATGGGATTCTCCACCAATAATACACAAGGTGCTAAAATCCAAACCAATGTATTTTAGGAGGCAGCATACTTGATACTAAATTTAGTAATAATAAATAATATTTTACAAATATTACAATATTTTACCAATATTAAACAGATCACAATTCTGTTTGGTGCAGTTAGTGGCACAGAAATGAAATTCTTCACCTTTAAAATATGTTACAACGAAAAAAACACCCCATATTTCCTAGTGTAATATTAGTGGTGACCGAAACCATAGCGGAGATTATCCAGTGCATTCAATCCCAGAATGCACCTCATGCATTAACAAACCGTTTGTGATTGAAGTGTTTCACAGTCGTCTCTGGTGCATGAATTTGACATCAGTGTCCATATTTCAGGGATGCACGATATATCGGCCACCATATCGGTAATATGTTCATTATTAATCTTATCGTTATCGGCGGATTAAGAAAATTTGGCTGATATATTAAAACCGATAAATGATGGATTATTTCCTTCAGCTGAGACACTTCAGATGTGCACTGTTCAACAAGATGGTTTTGAGTTGCTTGAAATATGATTGGAATCACTTAAAAAATGAAAATACAGTAAATTGCGTGCAACATGTGCAGCGCAAATCTGTCATATCGGCTACATAACATTATAATGAGAAAACTATTTAATATATAATTGTGTGCTTGGGATGGTGAGACTTTTGCTTTTGTAATCAGGCTCTCAATAAATATATCAAATTTAAATTTTTCAGCAAATATATCGGTTATCGGCTTTCAAATATAAAGAATTATCGTTATCGGCCAAAATTTTCATCCCTTTTCACAAACTTTCACTCACTCTTTCTCATGTAGTGACTTATGTGACATGGAAGAGTCATTCTGTGATTTCAAACACAGCTCATGTGTAGTGCTGCCACTAACGACTAATTTTCTAACGACTAATCTTTCGACAAATTTTTCGATTAATCGACTAATCTAAACGACTAATTAAAAAAAAAATCAAGTGTTTATTTCGTTGTGTCCATTTTATTTTGAACTCAACTGAAGGGCCAAAACATAAAATGTCACCTGGTCAAAAACATTATGTATTAACAATCAAAGCAAGTAGGCTATCTATCTGCATTTCCATTATACTATACCATATTAGTCAGAGTCCTAATCCTCTATTACAAACATGTAGGCCTATGTATTACTTAAATTAGCTCTTTGTTCTGCCTTAAATTAATAAATTATTAGCTTACTGTAGCCTACATTTTATATGTACATTTCTGAAATGCATTACTGATAACATAACTCTGAATTTTAAAGTAGATGCTTTGAAAATGATATAGTGAAAAGG
>JAULUF010000025.1:4375000-4427500 GCA_031834385.1 Semotilus atromaculatus
AGAGGAGAAAATGGAGGAAAGACGAAGAGGGAGGAGAAATGTGTTGCAGAAATGGATGACAGTGAGTTTGATACATTAAAACCAACATTCAAACCAACACTTAAATAGACACGCCAGCAATCAGTGGAACTGGGAAGAGTGGAACCATTTTTATCATTCTAAGCCAATTAAAAACCTTATAGGAAATTAACAGCATGGTAAATAAAAAAAAGGATTTATATACACATATATAATGTGTGTGTGTGTGTGTGTGTGTGTGTGTGTGTGTGTATGGTCAAATAACAGGGTTCCCACTCTTTTCTTGAAATGATTTTCCAGGACTTTTCCAGGACATTTTCAAGACTTGTTCAGCTGCTACAGTGCAAATCAAGTCATCACAACTAAGGCCGGGCGATATACCGATATTATCATATCGAGATTTTGAAACAGATGTGATATTGTACCTATACCGTTATATCTGTATTATAGTTGTGCAAAGATTGTTGTCTTTCACAATGCACCTGCTTTCCTCTACTTGCAATGCCACACTACTAAAACAGAAGTTATTCTCTACTTTAGTTCATACACTGCTATTTTACTTGCTGATATCAGTTTAAAAGTCCAAACTCTCACAGTCAAGCTGTATTCGCAATCAGTCACTAACGTTAGAAAATATGAACTATTATCGGACTTCTAAATTAATTGCATCTGCTCGCACCAAGGCACATTACGCATCTGGTATACATAATGGCATAAACTGATGAGTTATGTCTTTTTGACTCTAAATTATTTTGATTTATCAAAACTTTGAAACCGTTTTTGTCAATTATATTGCTGAAATGGATAGACCTTTTGTAAAGCTAAATGTGTTTAAATGCAAACTCCATTTAGCCTACTGGTGTATGAAATGGATCACCATATATTCACCATATAAGTAAAATATTCTGACAAACTAGGGTAAAATATTATTTTCCAGGACAACGCAAACATTTCCAGGACATTTTACTTTTTTTCCCATTTTCCATGTGTTTTCCAGGACTGGAAAATTGGTCTTTCATTTTCCAGGTTTTCCAGGACGCGTGGGAACCCTGTTAAAGCTGCAGTCTGTAACTTTTTTTTAAGTAAAAAATAATCCAAAATAATTATTTTAAAAAAAAAACATATTCAGAACTCAAAACTATTCAAAACTATCTGCTTGCTGTAGCTAGATTCAAAACGGTTAGCTTGTAATAATGATTTTAATTCCAGTGGTACTGGTGGATTTCCGCAGGAAATTCGAGCATGTCTTTGCGTCATTACGTCCCACCCGTATATAAAGAAGGAGTTTCGGCTAGCCGGCTATACTGAGTCAGTACTAGGGCTGCACGTTTTCAAGTTTTTCATTAACCGTTAACCGAGGCCCTTAGCGGTTAATACTCGTTAACCAAATAAATAAATAAATAAAACGTATTATTATTAACCATAGTGTGCCAGGGATGGAAATTAACTGTTTTGTCCACCAGCCACTGTGGCTGGTGCCACTCAATGTTTTTACCAGGCACTTTCTTGTTTTTAATCGACAATGTATAACTGCATGTGAAAATTAATACTACAAGATCTACAATACTTAAGCAGTTTATTTAATCTCAAGTCTCAATGAAATAGGCTACTGGCATTTTCTCTTTCTCTCTTATAGCCTACACACACAAACCATGAACTGATATTCATTTCAGTTCGCATTTATGAGGAAAACACAATGTGGACGTGACCGCTCTGCACTAAAAGATGCTTTAAAACTTTCACAGAGACATCAAACAGAAAGCACAAAACCTTTCTTTAAAGTGAATTTCGTTTTGTATTAATTGTGTCTTAATTTTAATCAATGTTTCATCAACCAATTGCCTCGATTTAATAAGTAAGAATTAAATATAGCAGACGATAGATAATCACGAAGCGGAGGCGCCGGTGCGTGAACAGGAGCTCGTCTCATAAATGAACCGAAACTCAGTATAAGGAAGCCTCTCTCACAGACATGTCTAACAGAATAATTCAAAACGAAAGAAAACAGACACAGACTGCTCTCTGCTTGTAATCTGTATGAAATGTGCATTTCTCTCTGGCGCGTTCACTACTGCGAAGATCACGATCAGCATCGTCAACTTCATCTTTGCAACTGACACGGACAAAGAAAATAGGCTTGTTTATTAATAAATAATTAAAATATCTCCTTGCTATATTTTACATATTCATAACTTTTGCCGGTTCTTTGTGACAGATTTTAGGAGCTTTATTGGCAGCACCACCCTTACATGAGCGCATCACTGCACCCACCAGAATAGCCATTTTTTTGTTTTGTTTTTTTGTTAAGGATTTGTTTACTGTGTGTGTGTGATTCATTTAATGGAAAGCACATTCACTGAGTTGTCAGTGTCTGCTCGTTTATTCAAACTAATTTGTCCTATAACAGACGAACGTCGCATGATGCTATTTTTATTTACCCGCCACGGTGGCCGGTAGGTGAAGCGAGTTTACCCGCAACAACACAAAATCACCCGCATCTGGCTGGTGGCGCGCGGGTGCTAATTTCCATCCCTGGTGTGCGCGCCGCAACCCCGAGATACAGACACACGAGAAAGGGGTAGTTTATTTTTAACACCTTTAATAACTGGTTGGACCACATTTGAAACGAAATTAATTTATAGAAATAAAACGCAGTGGTAAGGACAGAGCAGTTAAAGTAGGTCACTGACTTTTGCGTTCGCGGCCTGTGAACAAGGCCCTAGAATTTAATGCAGTCATATTATAGCACACTTTTTTTTAGAAACTTTGTGCAAAGAAACAGTCAAATAAATGGCGGTCTCTGGTGGTGCAAAAATGTATTACAACTAAATGCAATGCACGCCATTGACGCCAATTAACCGAGCAAACTGTTTCACTCCGTTAAGCAATTTTTAATGGTTAATCGGTTAACAATGGACACCCCTAGTCATTACGTCACACCCGTACACATAAAGGAGGAGTTTCGGCTAGCCGGCTATACTGCACGTGAGGAGATGTAGAGATGTATAGGCTTTTCTCGCAGCACTTTACATAATTAAACTTATGGCGATCCAGAAAGATCCAAATGACAATCATCAGTGTCAACTGGAGATTCAGCAGTTATAAAACCCAAAAGACTTCATACTTTGGATTTAAAAAGGCAAGAGAAAAAGCAACCGTCTCATGCGAACACAAGGATTTAAACATCGGCAGGGCTTTTGGATGGTGCGTGAACTCCGTGTTTTGAAGGGGTTCAAAATGGACACAGAGACGGCTTTTTTCTGCTGAACAAGTAAGACATTTCAATAGTTCAATCGTTTAACAGTACCACTGTTTTCTTAATTCACACAGTTATGAAGTTTCCTTTGTTGTGCCTTTCTCGTTTAGCTATTATGGAGAATATGAATTCTGAACTACACAGGTAACCATAAAACACATTAAATGTAGTGCTGATGTTGTTAACATTAGAAATTTTAGAACAAAGTACAATTTGCACGGTTCGACATTAAACGAGCGTTAGATTTAATCAGCGCGATTTACAGCAATGCTTTTCCCCCCTTATAGTTGATCAGAACAAAAATGGATGTTACTTGTTCAGATTACATTATCCGGTGACAATTCTTATGTTGGTCAAACTTTCAAAAAGTGAATCTGTGATTCTGAATGACAGTATCCACACAGCGCAGTGATTGACAGCAGCACTCGCCTCAAAACACTGTGTTCATCCGCGCTGTTTCATGCCGATGTACAACTCACGCAAAGTTGATAATTCCGCGAATAACTGCAGTTACAGATTTCAAACAGAGATGGCGACAAAGAGGAAATGCTGCGGACTGTAGCTTTAAAATCACTCTGTTTTCCTTCTTGGACAACCAACCAATCACAGTCTTCAAAAGATTGTGTCACACATATCAACGGCGCTAACCCCGCCTCCTCACGAAGATGAACGTGTGTCTTTTTTTGAAAAACTCAATAATTTAAGCCATTAGAGTAGATAAAAATGCTCATAAAAAATTTGTAAAAAAAAAAAAAAACACAAAGCCATAACTAGGAGATTTTAACATTGATGACTATGAAATGTTACACCACTCAATAGTGCAAACAACAATGTCTTGACTTTTTTTCTTTATAAACTGTGGAATGAGCAGTTTTTTTAGTAGTGTTAATTGTTAAACCATACGAACATAACATTAGCAAGTAACCAACAGCATCTAGACATGTTTCGACTGTGAGACAGTTGAGCAAAGCTCATAATGCGGTTTCTGAATAGTTATTTTGAGGAAAAAGTTGGCAAATTATCAATGAAAATCGACCTAAAAAAAACGTGTTTGAGAAAACTGTTGAAGAGAAGTGAAATTTAGAAAGCAGAAATCAGTTTCTGCACTTAAGATGAAGAGTGACGTTAACAGTGTTTACTAACAGTTTAGTTTTGATATGAGAGTATTTCAATGGGAATATATATATATATATATATATATATATATATATATATATATATATATATATATATATATATATATATATACACAGTACTGTGCAAAAGTTTTAGATCGGTAAGATTTTTTATGTTTTTAAAAGAAGTCTCTTCTGCTCACCAAGGCTGCAATTATTTGATAAAAAAAAAAAAAAAAAAAACAGTAATATTGTGAAATATTATTACAATTTAAAATAGCGGTTTTCTATGTGAATATACAGTAAAGTGTAATTTATTTCTGTGATCAAAGCTGAATTTATCATCATCATTACTCCAGTCTTCAGTGTCACATGATCCTTCAGAAATCATTCTAATATGAATCCAATATCCTTTTTGCTGGGTCAATTATCAGTGTAATGTGAAACATTTGTATGTTAAGCATAAAGTGCTGTTAGCACAGTTACAGTCCTTGTTCTGGAGGAACATTTTTATTAGGCTACAATACAAATAAAGTCCCTCGACTACGACTCTCTTATGCCATACTGAAAAACAAAAAATATGAAGGAGACCATTTAAAAACACTCGCTTTTATAGCACACAGGTTCTATAATTATTTTTTAAACAACAAAATGTGAACTATTTTGAAGCTTAAGATATCGAATAGTCAAATTGACGCAGGCTATTTATTTTTTAATAACGTTAAAGATTGAACTCAAAAACAGCCCAGACGAGAATGCATTTTCGGGCAGGGAAAATCACAACTGTAAAATTAACCTACATTTCCCAGATTTGGGCAATGATATGATATGGGAACACAGCAGGTCTGTTACCAGAAATGATCCACGGATTTGAAGAATAGCCTACAGCTCAAACACACTCAAGCGGCGATTATTTAAAACATAGTGTTATATATTATTTACTGAATAATTCAGAAATCATATTAATGGACGCACGCGCTCATAAGCAGAGAGAGAGATAGACATCGTTAGCACAAGCAGCTTTAGCAATATGATACTCACCGAAACCAAAGGCACATTGACACAATAAGGCGTAAAACACCCCAAACTGGAATATAGGGTCGTTTAACATTGTTGCAAACCGGTTTTCCACGAGCTCTCAGGCCGACTTCAGATGTGCGTCCGAAACCCGAACAACATTTCCTGACTCCGTTGCTTTGAGATCTTGCGCTTTTCCCTTCGACTGGACTCAGCCGGGTTGCCAGATACTGATATTCATATTCACCCTGACACAGTAATGAGGCGATGTGTGCCCCGTTACTCCATTATACACTGTATACGTTATTTTCTTTATTTGATTGGTAAATATGTTTTTCTAATATATGAATACTGCTGAAAAAATATGGTGCTTTCCACCTTACCAGGCTCCAAGCTATCTAAAAAACCCTCGTAAAAGTAAAGCTCACCTGAATGTTTGGTAACAGAACACCTTACAGTTTCGATGTTACTCAGTCATCAGGCCTAGATAAGCTATTATGTATTGAGACCAGGGTTTACTGTCAGAATGTTTTGTGATATTTCTCTGTTATTTTTTAAAGTCAAGTTGACTACAAAACATCATCTCCAATGAAAAAACAAGTTTCAACAGTTTATTTAACAGTTTATGTACTGAATAGTGTGAATATCACATAGCGATATGGATTTACCCAGTTTATTAAAAATGATGTAGGAACAGCAATTTACAATGTTTCTAAAACATTAAAATGTCCAGTTTTTTGTCGTGATTAGAATGTTAAAAGGTTACAATGGTGTTAGTACAACATTTTTCCTAACCTTGTTTTTACTCGCTAAATGTTGTTTTCAGAACGTTTTGTTTTTGTGTATTTGTATTATTGTTTTTTTGTGACCCATGTTATTTTGTATTCTAATAGCCTAAATAAGCTCATTATTATAGCAGAATTATACAAGTTAAGGTTCACAATAAGCAAAGTAGCCTATACAAGCAATACAGAAATCAGGTTTCAGGTTTGTGTTCATGTACATAAGTAGAATAATCAAATGTCAAATAATATTGCACAGTCTTTATTGACTATTGATCCTTGTTAGGGAGCAGTGAATGATTTTGTCCTGGTCTGTTTTTTGTTGGATTAACATTAAAACAGCTGGTAAATGCGGTCGCTTTAGGACAACGCACAAATGATACACAGCCACTTTCTCAACAGTTTATGTTCACTTGAGACATAACCGAGTGTTTTCAATGATAGGCTACTCGCCAAGCTATCATTTATTTGACATTATTGGGGTGACATCAGGTAAAATGGGCCATTTAAGGTTTTGGGGTCCCTGTCCCTCTGGAATTTAGAGCCAATGACTGCAAAGGATTTCAAACTGTTGTCATAACTGTGCTTGACAAGTAACAGGTGATTTGATTGGTTTATGGTTGCTATGGTGGGCAGGGGGAATAATCAAATCAAGACTACACCAGAAAGCTGCATGGTAAGTAGCCTGGCATACCAAATCTAACTAAACTATTATAAGGATGATAAATCTATAAAAAAAAGATTGTGTGTGTGTGTTTGTGTGTGCGTGCTTGGTGATGTGATTTATGAGGACACAAATTTGTATAATGACGTGTATTACACTGGTGGTATTACAACGACATTTCATGAGTCCTCATAATTCAAATAGCTTAAAAAACATAAAAAACTATGTTTTATTAAAAATGTAAAAATGCAGAATGTTTCCTGTGATGGGTAGGTTTAGGAATAGGGGCAGTGTGTGTGTGTGTGTAAGGGGATAGATAGTTTGCACAGTATAAAAACCATTACGCCTATGGAGAGTCCTCATAATAGTTGCACCAACATGTGTGAGTGTGTGTGACCCCCCCAACAGTAATAATGGTAGTGGATATTTTATTTACAGTAAGTATGGCAAACGAGAAGGAAGCGAGAGGAGAGGAGATAGAAGGAAAGAGAGAGGAAGTGATAGGAGGAGGAAGGACCAGAGAGGAAAGGACACAAAGGTAAAACAGGGAGGGAAAGGAAGGCCAAACAACTACAATCTGAGGAAAGTTGTTGGGAGGGAGTGAAAAAAGAAATTACAGTTAGTATGCACCTCTTATGACGAGCATGGGTGAGCCGCAATCCACACTGCAAAGACGCATCAGTGGAAAGGTGTCTGCCAGTGAACGTGCATCAGGGCGGAAGCCCTACCTTACGGAGGAGGGGAAAGGAGCTTGCAGCCCCCCTCAAGACCTTGGCACAGATGTCCAGCAAGTGGCCTTTGATTTTGCAGCCAAGAACAACATATCTGGTTTCTCCAAGACAGCAGGGAGGGCCGGATATTACTGGTTTCAGAACTTTCTAAAGCGCAACCCAGAGCTTGGGATGCGCAAGCCAGAGGTCCTGTCTGCAGCACGGGCTGCTGGACTCAACCAAGAGGTGGTTAGCCAGTGGTCTAACCAGTATGAGAGCCTTTTGGTCGAGCTGGGTGTTGAGGGCACACCGTCACATATATGGAACTGGGACGCGTCTTGGGCTTCAGGACCAGTTCAGTTCGACAAAGGTCGTTGGACAGGTTGGCCAGCCATGTGTGGAGGTGTGTGCCGGAGAGAAGGGGGAGACAACGACTTGTCTGGCAGCGTTCAGTGCAGAAGGCACAGACAGTCGAACAATGATTATTTTTACGGGGTAGCGTGTTTGTTCTGAGTGGCTACAGGGATGCCCGGAGAACACCAGCGTAAGGTGTTCAGACAATGGTTGGATTACCTCTGACCTCTTTCTGGAGTGGGGTCAAATGTTAATTCAGTCCCTCCCCAGGGATGACCCCAGGCCCCACCTTATCCTCCTTGATGGCCACAGTAGCCACGTCTATAACCTGGAGTTTATTAGGCTACTGAAAAGCAAGAATGTGCACATCATGTGCTACCCTGCCCACACAACCCATGCGCTGCAACCGGCGGACAAGACCCTCTTCAAGAGTCTAAAGCATAGCCTAGCGTAGCAGACTAGCGATTTTTAAAAACGCTAAAAACGTTTCAATTAACAACATGGTTGCAAATATATATGTACATAACTGTGTAGAGTACAAAACAAGACATAATTTTTTTATCAATATTTAAGCTGAAAATACTTACATTTTTTATTTTTTATTTTTTATTATTTTTTATTTATTATTATTTTTTTTTTATTTTTTTTTAATGAAAATACTTACATTTCATGGGACACTCTGGATGGTATGCCCGCCATTGTTGCCGGTTGCGCAGTGCATTATGGGTACCCCTTGGTTTCAAGTAAGCCCGCGAAAATTCTTGGTCTTAAGGGGTATCTACCCCTTCCCCTTAGCCCTACCCCTAGATCAAAATGAGAATTGGGATAGCCTTTACTCTCACGTGAACGTGCAAAACTAAGGGGAAGGGGTAAGACAGAGAATAGGGATTCAGCTAAAACACCACTGGGACCAGGAAGGGAGGAAGTGGACGAGGATGATGGCTGGGCAGAAGCTGTCAAGGATGGAGTTCTTTGCGGTGTTCAGCAGGGCTGGGCAAAGGCTGCCACTATTGAAAATGCCCAGGCAGGGTTCCAGGGGACAGGGAGTAAGACCACCAAAAGAGTGCTACCATCCACTCTACCATCCCCGCCCACAAGACCACAGTCTCTCCCAACCCCGCCCACAAGACCACAGTCTCTCCCAACCCCGCCCACAAGACCACAGTCTCTCCCAACCCCGCCCACAAGACCACAGTCTCTCCCAACCCCGCCAACAAGACCACAGTCTTTACCATCCCCGCCCACACGACCACAGTCTCTCCCAACCCCGCCCACAAGACCACAGTCTCTCCCAACCCCGCCCACAAGACGACAGTCTCTCCCAACCCCGCCCACAAGACCACAGTCTCTCCCAACCCCGCCCACAAGACCACAGTCTCTCCCAACCCCGCCCACAAGACCACAGTCTCTCCCAACCCCGCCCACAAGACCAGTCTCTCCCAACCCCGCCCACAAGACCAGTCTCTCCCAACCCCACCCACAAGACCACAGTCTCTCCCAACCCCGCCCACAAGACCAGTCTCTCCCAACCCCGCCCACAAGACCACAGTCTCTCCCAACCCTGTCCACAAGACCACAGTCTCTCCCAACCCCGCCCACAAGACCACAGTCTCTCCCAACCCCGCCCACAAGACCAGTCTCTCCCAACCCCGCCCACAAGACCACAGTCTCTCCCAACCCCGCCCACAAGACCACAGTCTCTCCCAACCCCGCCCACAAGACCACAGTCTCTCCCAACCCCGCCCACAAGACCAGTCTCTCCCAACCCCACCCACAAGACCACAGTCTCTCCCAACCGCGCCCACAAGACCAGTCCTCCCAACCCCGCCCACAAGACCACAGTCTCTCCCAACCCCGCCCACAAGACCAGTCTCTCCCAACCCCACCCACAAGACCACAGTCTCTCCCAACCCCGCCCACAAGACCACAGTCTCTCCCAACCCCACCCACAAGACCACAGTCTCTCCCAACCCCGCCCACAAGACCAGTCTCTCCCAACCCCACCCACAAGACCACAGTCTCTCCCAACCCCACCCACAAGAACACAGTCTCTCGGAACCCCGCCCACAAGACCACAGTCTCTCCCAACCCCGCCCACAAGACCACAGTTTCTCCCAACCCCGCTCACAAGACCACAGTCTCTCCCAACCCCGCCCACAAGACCACAGTCTCTCCCAACCCCACCCACAAGACCACAGTCTCTCCCAACCCCGCCCACAAGACCACAGTCTCTCCCAACCCCACCCACAAGACCACAGTCTCTCCCAACCCCGCCCACAAGACCACAGTCTCTCCCAACCCCGCCCACAAGACCACAGTCTCTCCCAACCCCGCCCACAAGACCACAGTCTCTCCCAACCCCACCCACAAGACCACAGTCTCTGCCAACCCCGCCCACAAGACCACAGTCTCTCCCAACCCCGCCCACAAGACCACAGTCTCTCCCAACCCCGCCCACAAGACCACAGTCTCTCCCAACCCCGCCCACAAGGCCGGTGTAATGAAGACTTGATAGCTAGGACTGTAATTGTAGCTTGTTGGGATAGGTGACCACTGTGGTGCATCGGTAAGAATGCAACTGAATGCTCTGATTCTCTTCAAGGAATTTATTGACAGCCAACAGATGATTGTCTGTCTTCGTAATTTCAATTCAATTAAATTCAAATTTATTTGTATAGCGCTTTTCACAATACACATTGTTTCAAAGCAGCTTTACAGAAAGTGCATTAGAAATGTACATAGAAAATACAGTTAGTTCATCATGTATTAATTTAGGGCATAACATATCGCCAGCGTTGAGTCGTCTCTCCACAGGCGTTTAGTCGTCTCATCACAGGTGTTGGATCATCTGAAGTCTCCGTGAGAGGCTGGATACAAACTGGAGCTGACGAACGCTATTTACCTCGGGACTTGGGTCCCGAGATAACAGCAGAAAGGCAGATGAGAAATAATTAGCATAGCTGATGTTCATAATATTAATGCATTCGATCTGATGCGGCAGTAGTATAAAAAGGTAAGCATTATGTGAATGCTTGGTTAAAGAGATGCGTCTTTAATCTGGTTTTAAACTGGGACAGCGAGTCTGAGCCTCGAACAATATCAGGAAGGCTATTCCAGAGTTTAGGAGCTAAATGTGAGAATGCCCTCCCTCCTTTAGTGGACTTAGATATCCTAGGAACAAGTGTATACTTGTAATAGTAGTGTAACACTAATAATAGAGGGGTTTCACGACGCGTCATCAATCCGGAAGTCGGCCATTTTGGAGGCACAGAGCGTAAACAATGCCACTGAACTGAATGGACTTGCAAATGTGGCTGATTATTTCTGCTGAAAAATGGTCGAGTTTTGGTCTGTACTAATCGGTCTCATCGGGGAAAAACTTTTCAAGTTCTATAGAATGTCAAAAGTTAAAGAGAAGAGTGCAAAAAACTGCTGAAAGAAGGCGTTTGTGGTTGAGAGAGGCACAGCATCAGCCACATGTGTAAATGAAGCATTGACTATGGCTAAAATGTTGACGTAGTTAACGATTGCTAGATCCACAATGTCAGTCCAATCCGATTATCTTTGTTTCCAATTGGAATCTGATCTAAAATGATGTCCACACTGTGTATCACAACTGTTCAGATCCGATTTGTGTGTCCATGAAGCTCTTTGGTAATATGGCAATGACGTTGCGTTGATGGAGGGGGTTGCATTTGCAATATAGCGTTAGATGTTGTCTTATTTAAATGTTACAACATGGAAATGTGTAGCCGCCGGGCTGGACTACTGCGTCGCGAGCCCGAGGCAGAACTGCAGGAGGCTGTTATGCACAGCTTTTTTCCGCGCTCTTGTCTGCACCGGTTTCAGAAATATAAATTTTCTGCTCGTCCGGCACTTTGCAACAACACAGCATTGTTTCGGCAGCGACTTTCAGCATGTTTCCTATAAATGACGTTTACATTTTACGTGGCGTGAGGAGGGTCACATACCACGAGAAATCCGATCGTTCAGGCTGAAGCTGATGTCCTGATATGTGATTTGAATAGGATTTCAAACCACATATGGATGTAACGTTAGTTTGAAACAGATTTCATGTGCTTTTTTGGACTGACAATCTGAACGTAGCATATGTCGGGATAAGAAGGAAGAATCGCAGTAAGGGCTAGAGAAGCTAGCTTGTTCGGATCTTTACCACATATTAACTTATTTGTCAAAATTTTGCGCTCTCTCCTGCTTACTAAGCCTTCTCTATATGATTTCACACCTACCATGTGTTTTTTCTGTGGTTTATTAGTGTAACAATGTGTTCATTAGTACATAAACAGTGCAATCCCATGTGCAATCCATTCTGTTGTTTACATCCGAGTGCCTCCATAATGGCCGCGCATCCGGGTTACCGCCCAGAATGTGACGTTGGTGAAACCTCTCTATACTAGGCATTAGCATGCTGCTAGCGAAATTTATGCTAACATACTGCATTTCAACTGAGTATCTCAGATTAAACAACACTCATAAAAACCTAATGCACCAAAATACACATATACCAGGTTACTCACATGTCTCTGAACGCACACATGCACAGATAACAACTATTCACTTCAGCAACTCTCACTACTGACTCAAAACGAAACGTATCAGTCAGCGCGAACAGGGGTGTATTCCAGAAAGCAGGTTATGTGACATACCCAGGTATGTTTAAGAGTAAGTAAGTGGATAACCTCAACTTCGGTTCCAAAAACGGAGGTAACTTTCAGAGTATGCAAGTAGTCATAGCAACTCACTCTCTGAACTTAACCTGCTCCGGAGCAGGTTATGTTCCATGGTTAGTTTGTTTCAGAGAGGTGACGGAGCATGGCGTGCCCTTTTGAAGACGATCCAGTGGATGGAAGCACAGATAATACAAAATCTTTTCCGCCGTGAGAGGGTGATACGACCACGTATCGATGTGTTTTCATATCCAAATGAATATTTGCGGGAGCGTTACCGTTTTTCAAAAGAATCGTTCATTTATTTAACAAATATTTTGAAACCATACATAGCAAACGTGACACATCGCGGATTAGCGCTTAACACGGAGCACATTTTGTGCATTGCCCTTTGCTTTTTTGCGACAGGGATTTTTTTGTATACAATATTGAATAGGTGATGCAGAGCATGTGGGAAAGGCAACTGTGTGTAGGGCTGTTCGTATGCATGTTCGTTCAGTATGCATTGCATTCAAACGGTTCCTACACACGTTTGTGCAGTTCCCTGGCCATAAACCACTGAGGGTCATTGAAGATGAATTCCACAGAGTGGCGGGTTTGTCCGTTCTATGATATTCTATGACAGACCATTTTAGTTATATAGCACTACTTAATCTATCCATACTGTATACAGTCACAATCATTTTACATGTTTCTAATTATAACTTTCAATTGCAGGGTTCCCAAATGAGATTGGGTGCATTGATGGAACCCACATTACCATTAAAGCTCCTTCAGTCAATGAAGGAGACTTTGTTAATAGGAAGTCAATCCATAGCATCAATGTGCAGGTGACAATAGATTTTTTGGGTGCTAAATGTTTGGGTGTTTAAACCATTAAATCACCCCCATTACTGGTCCCCACTAACTAATATGTGATGCAACCTGAACCTGAGCCTGGACCACAGGCACAATTCAACCTGGCCCACAGCAGAACATGAGTCAAGGTGGAAATGACCATAGGCATCCTGAAGGCCAGGTTTCAGTGCCTGCATGGGCTCAGGGTCAGCCCAGAAAGGTCATGTGACATCACAGCTGCTTGTGTTGTTCTTCACAACATTGCCACACTAAGAGGTGAGAGGGCCACCCCTTCTCTTGATAAAGATGGCCAAGAGGAACCCCCAGTGAACCCAGTAGACCAAAGGGTACGAGACATGATTTGCCAAAATCACTTTAATTAAAACCAGTTAACAGTCAAGTGTTCCTCATGGTTTCTTTATTTCCTGTAACAAAAGACATTTGTATTGATTGCTTTAGATTTCATTCAACAACAAATGACAGATTAATGTTCACATACTGTTTCCCACCTTAAGCTGGTGCTCCATCAATTAAATTTCAAGTCTGGCCTTTTTTAGGTTGAGCCTTTTCTCCTCCATTTGAAGCTGTATAAGGTCCATCTCCATGTCACTTTTTCTGATTTGCTTTTGAAGGTGGACCTTATACAGCTCTTTGGCAGGCAACTAGAAAGACAGAATAATTAAACATGACTGAAAAAGTCTGTAATACAAACACAGACCAAATATTTAAATGAGGAAGGAGAACTGCAGAGCATTTCTTACACTGCTAAGATTCTGTGTGGAGGTAGCTGGACCCTCCTCTGTATTAAAATCTCCTGCCATATTCTGTAAAATGACTATTTATTTATTCTCTTATGTAAAAAAGGGGGAATGCATTCTTATGCATCATACCTCTATGGGCCTCCCCACATTTTCTGTTTCTGTCACAGCAGAAGTGGTCTCTTCATCGTCATCCTACAGTGAAAATAAGGAAGGATGCTTGGTCTAGCAAACAGAAACCTAAAGAAAATAATCACTTACAACTGTGACAGAGTGCAGTGTTACAGGAGGATCCAATAATACAATGTGGCCATCAGCAACTGCAAGATAATTAAACCAATACGATAATCATGCATATTCAATACTTAAACAAATACAACTAATAAAGAAGGACATCTAAGAGTACTAGTAATAAGATTACATATGCATACTGCACAAGTGAATCAATGACTGTAAAATGCATTCAAAATGCCTTTTTTTAAATGATGACATTGTTGATGAAACACTGATTTCTTTATTAAAACACTGACAAAAACAGTGAAAACAACAAGTTTGGGGTTAACCAACCAAGAGTTCAAGCCAAGGTTTATCTGACGGGAAGTTAACCTTGCTTTCTGGAATACACCCCACGTGTCCTCTCAGTGACCCCAAAACAAAGGCGCTGATTGGCAGATCCCCGTTACCCCGAACATTAAAGGTTGTATTAGTCATTTCAGGCCCAAAAAAGGCCGAAACATAAATGAAAATATCAATAAATCATAAGTATTAATATGGTACACCTACATTTTACTAACCCACTTGTCTTGGTAGCTGAGTCTGCCGAACTGCCCCCTGGACCCCCATCGCCCACAGGTCACCCTTTATTAAGGGCCAGCTCCTCAGCTGGGGTGAGGGAAGGGGGAGGTGGACCCCCACCTGTTTTACGGGCCTCAGCCTTCTTTCTATTGGCTACATAGAAAACTAAATTACATTAAATACTAAATGACATGGCGTCAGTAACAAGTTTAGTAATTTTAGAAAATATTACCTTGCTGGAGAATGTTTTTGTTTTCCAATTAGGCCTATGTGCATTACTACTGTAATAGAAATGTATGGAGGGCGGAGGCCAACAAATACTTGTCTATTTTTACTACATGCATTTTTGTGTCACAATGAAAGGGGAAAATAGCCCATCTATAATTTTCTAAACTCACACATTTAGTCTGTCCGTTATTTTTTGCCAAGCCAACGCTCTTTCTTTTGCTGATGCAGAAGTATTGCTTTTTTTCAGTTATAATGGGCTTATAGTCTTCATAAGCAAGCATTAAAACCTCCAACTCAGTTTCTCCGAAGTATGTAGCTCGCTTTTTTTCTCCCTTGGTTTCCATGGTGACTCCTGAAATCGGCCCTGTGCCCGCCCCATAAGCATGCCGTCCAAAAAACGCGTCTCTGTAGGCAGCCTAGGCTCTGAGATCTGCACACAAAAACAAATGGGTACAACCACCACTTTTTTCGGGTTACAACCACGTCTTTTTCGGGTCGTTGAAAAGACGTCTATAAAAGGACATGAGATCTGCACACAAAAACAAATGGGTACAACCACCACTCCAAACCAAAATAAATAGTGTTTTAACCAATCACAGACAGGGGCGGGTGTTGTGAGGTTTTGAGCTCGTTCACGGCTGGACGCGAAGTCGGAGCAACCATTGACCTGTGGAACCACTGTACTTTTTCCCAGACGATGGGTGTTTCAAGAGGTTGTGCTGGAGGATGTATCGGAAGAAGATAATGACCTTTTCAATCAGTTCACACCACAGCAAGAAACCCACTCCCAGGATGAGGGACCTTCCACCTCCACAGTAAGTGATATTTTATACTACTTTCAAACTTAGTCTATTATGTGTGGCGGCAGTCGACCGTGAGGGACTTTGTATTTGTTTTATTTTGTCATTAAAATGTGTGAATGTTCGCCGGTTTCCGCCTCCTCCTTCCCATAACAACGAGCCCCGTTGGACAATAGACCTTATTCCTTATTCAGACCAGCGCCATGACAGGTATGAAAGTGAGGCTGTGAGGGATAGACTGTGTTTTCAATGGGATCCGCTGTAAAAAGCTGTATAAAGCTCCTAGACCACTTATAATTTTACACAGATCATATTGTCTGGATTTTTTGGTCTACTGGAATTTCTCAGAAACATATTTTTGCATGGTTTCGTCAGCAGAACAATCCACAAACACATTTAATAGCAGTACAACCCACTGAAGAGATGGATGTCTATCCCTCACAGACTCGTTTTCATTCCTGTTAAAATTATCAAAGATGGCGCTGCTGTGAATGAGGTCTATACTAAATGAATGGGTGGGTCTTAGCCATAGGGCGAGAACCCTCTGCATACGTCATCTCCTTCATCGCTCTGATTGGTTTTAGGTCTATCCAATTGACCTATGGCTAAGCCACGCCCCCAAACGCGATGAGCCAATCACAGTGCGCAGCTAACCCAATTCACACGGACATTCTCTGCTTCCACGTCCATTGAAATGCATTGCAGTTAGTCAGTTTTCATTCGTTTTTATATGTTTTTTCTTGTCATTTTAAGTTTAAAATGGTCAAACGGTGTGTATGGGGTACATGCAACTCTGACAATAGGTATCCCGAGAGGCAGGGCGACGGTGTGTATTTTTTACCCTTTCCCAAGCCACATCTCAACCGAGATAAGTGTCTGCTCTGGATAAAGTTATGCGATTAAGTTATGCGGTAGACCACAACACCAACTAAACTTGGATAAATTAAACAAGGATGTCTACATCTGTTCTAAGTTAAGAACATCTTTATCTTTAACATCTCTAACGTAACGTTAGCCTAACATTAGAAAACGTTGATGTTAGCTTCTAGCTGCGTTGTACATCATGTCACTTAGCTTCATTAACGTATCTGTCAATAATAAGATAACAAATGTTAGTGCTGAATGATTCATGTAAATACTGTAGCACCAAACTGTGATGGCAACGATATGCGGTTTATCACGTTTATTTTTGCCTGGAGCTGAAGCTTTTCATCGACCTTCTCAACAATAAAATTATTAATATAACCCTCCAATGCATAGTTAAGGCCATTTAGGTGACTTCGAGATGATATATAATCTGTCTGTCTCCAAAAATCATCAATTGCCTTCTGTGAAATGTCTCCTACTGTTACAGCTGCCAAAACGCCTGTCCCCGAATGTTGACTGTTTGTCCGAGTGAGTGGAGGGGGCGTGGCTTAGCCATAGGTCAATTGCGCCAAGAGGCATTTGAGGGACGTCCGTTGGTGACGCCCCTTTGGAAATGATTTGTCTATGGAGCTTTGCCAGACCCTAACTCAGTTTCAACTGAGAATGGTCTGGTTTTTTTTTATATATGATTTATTTATTGAATTTTTCACAACACCAAAGACAAACAATCAATATAAAAACAAAAAATAGTAATAATAATATAATAAAAAGCACACAAAAAACACATAAAAATAAAAAATAAAATAAAATACAAATTAATACAAAAACACCAACACAAAATCCCTCACAATACTAACAGGTTTAGTATAGTATATAATATATAACAGAGTTTTATGACATAATACAGAAATAGGAAACTAGGTCCAGCAAGTAAAGTTGAGTAACCACAAAACTTAGAAAATAATGTGTGCTGCTAACGATAATACCAGTTGAAAACTGAAAAACCACTGAAAGTGCAGGGTTGGGCGGTCAGTCAGTCAATTGAGACTGTATCCAGCTGCAGAGATTTAACATGCTCAAAAAAGGGTAACCAAATTCTTGAAAATTTAAACATGGAACCACGAAGGCAGTGTTTAATTTTTTCCAATTTAACAAAAAATAAGGCATCTTTTATCCACCGAGTATGAGAAGGGACTCGAGGACCCTTCCAGTTCATCAAAATGCAACGTCTCGCTAGCAGTGTAAGAAAAGCTACCAACTCAGCGAAATGAGACGGCAAGGAGTAATTAGGAGGTAAAACTCCAAACAAGCCGATTAGGGGAGAGGGATGGATATTGACAGAAGTAATAGCGGAAAGTGAGTCAAAAACCGACTCCCAGAAAAGAGATAAAGCAGGACAAGTCCAGAACATATGAGTTAGATTAGCCGGTTCTAGATGACACTTGTCGCAGCTTGGATCAATGTCAGAGAACAAACGGGCTAATTTACTTTTAGACCAATGTACCTTGTGGACCACTTTACACTGTAAAACCCCGTAGCGAGCACAAACAGATGACGTGTGAACACGTTTCAAAATCGAATGCCATGTTTCTGTCTCTATCTCTATATTAAGATCCCTAGCCCAGGTAATCCGCAGACTATCAGAATCCAAAGGGCAACAAGTGAAAAAGGTATTATAAATCGTGGAGATGGCCCCTCTTTGATAAGGATTGATATTTGATATGGTATCGACAATGGTGGAGGGTGGGATTGAGGGGAATCCCGGAAAATGCTTACGGACAAAGTCACGGACTTGCAAGTATCTGAAAAAGTGGAACCGTGGTAAGTTAAAAACTTGAGTCAATTGTTCAAAAGAAGCGAATGTTCCGTCAATGTAAAGATGTTTAATGGAAATGATCCCGTGGTCTACCCAGGCCGCAAAAGCCTTATCAATGAGAGAGGGAGGAAAGAGGGGGTTAGAATGTACAGGGCATAGAAGAGGTGTTGACTGTAAAGTAAAATGCCGCCTGAGTTGACGCCAGATCTTAAGACAATTTTTAACTATAACATTACTGGAGAAGGTTAAAGGTGATAACGAGAGAGGAAGACACAAAAGAGACGTAAGCGAAGTGCTGCCACAAGCAGCCTCCTCGATCCTTAACCAGGGTGGAGGCTGACCGTTGGAACAGCACCAGATTAACATATTACGAACATTAGCAGCCCAGTAATAAAACAAGAAGTTAGGTAGTGCTAAACCCCCCAGCTCCTTAGTTTTTTGTAAAATGCCTTTCTGTATTCTTGGAGTTTTTCCATTCCAAATAAATTGAGAAATAGTGCAATCTAAAGAGTGAAAGAAACGCTTTGGAATAAAAACCGGTATGCATTGAAAAAGATACAGAAATTTAGGCAGTACATTCATTTTTATACAATTTATCCTACCCGCAAGAGAAAGAGGCAATAGAGACCAACGATGAAGATCTTCGGTCAATCGATCCAACAGAGGACAGAAATTACAGTTAAACAGGTCAGAGTAGATCTTAGTTACGCAGATGCCCAAATAATTGAATTGATTTAATGATGTCTTAAATGGCAATTTTGAAAGAGGGTAAGCTATGGCTGTGGAATTTATAAGCAAGAGTTCACTCTTATGAAGATTCAGTTTATACCCCGAAACCTGCCCAAATTCCTTCAGTAAATCTAAAACGTGGGGTATAGATCTGTCTGGCTCAGAGACGAAAAGTAAAAGGTCGTCAGCATATAAAGACAGTTTGTGCACAGCGCCCCCTCTTATAATGCCCATCATTTGACTAGATCTAAGGGCCACTGCCAATGGTTCAATAGCGATGGCGAACAACAAGGGGGAAAGGGGACAGCCCTGCCGAGTACCACGTCCAAGGGGAAAATAATCAGAGTAATCATTGTTTGTGCGGACACGGGCCAAAGGAGAAGCATAAAGAAGTTTAATCCACGAGATAAATTTAAAGCCAAATCCAAACTTTTTTAATGTATGGAACAAATAAGGCCACTCCACACGATCAAATGCCTTCTCTGCATCCATCGAAATAACCAACTCAGGGGTGGTAGAAGTTGAGGGAGAGTACAATATGTCAAATAGACGCCTGACATTGTGAAAAGAGTGCCTTCCCTTGACAAACCCTGTTTGGTCTGTAGAAATGATTGAAGGCAAAACAGCCTCTAGACGCCTTGCCAGCATTTTAGCTAATATTTTAACATCCGCACATAATAAAGAAATAGGGCGATAGTTACTACAGAGAAGGGGATCCTTGCCTTTCTTCAATAAAAGTGAAATGGTGGCCTGTCTTAAAGTAGGAGGGAGTATGCCGCATTGTAAAGATTCGTTAAACATATTTAGCAGTAGTGGGGAAAGTTTATCTGTAAATGCTTTAAAAAATTCAATAGGAAAACCATCAGGCCCCGTACATTTCCCATTCTGCATGGAGTGTAACGCATCTTTAATTTCATCAACCGTAAAAAGCTCATCCATCCTAGAAGATGTCTCGGGGTCAATGGAAGGAATGTTTAGGGGCCCAAGGAAACTATCCAACTGAGCCTCATCAGATGAACACTCAGAAGAGTATAACAAAGCATAAAAATTCCTGAATTGATCATTAATAGTTTGAAGGTTAATAGTTGTGCCATTGACACTATTAATTTTTAAGATATGTTGAGCCGAGGCAGATTGTCGAATTTGGTGAGCCAATATTTTGCCTGGCTTATCACCAGATTCATAATAGCTATGACGAGACTTAAGTAATGCTTCTATTGCACCGTCAGAAGCCAATATATCAAATTCAGACTTTTTAGTAAGCAATTCTTTTATAAGTTCGGGTTCAGGTGCATCCTCGCATCTGGACTGCAGGTCAGCCAATTCCCTAGAGATAGAGATACTCCTTTCAACAGTGTTTTTTTTCCGAAAGGCAGAGAAAGAAATGATCTCTCCACGTAAATAAGCTTTGCATGCCTCCCAAATTGTTGACGCTGACACGTCTGAATTAACATTAGTGGAAATGAAAAGATCAATGCGACTCTCAATATATTTTATGAAATCCGGGTCAGTAAGAAGAAACGAGTTAAAACGCCACGGGGATCGCGTAAAGGACACAGCAGGAAATGAGATATCAACTATGATAGTAGCATGATCTGAAATAACTATAGGACTGTAGAAACAATTGTTAACAGAAGAAAGCAGCTTGTTGTCAATGAGAAAGAGGTCAATTCGAGTAAAAGTACCATGAACGGAAGAAAAAAAAGAAAACTGCTTATCACTGGGATTGAAGAAGCGGCATACATCTGAGACAGCATACTGCTCCATAAACAGTTGAACAACTTTAGATGATTTAGATGGAGAGATGGGCTTAGTGGATGAGCGATCGAGTGAGGGGTCCAGACAGCAATTAAAGTCACCACCGAGAATAAGGTGACTAGACACTATATCAGGAATTGAAAAAAGAAATTTTTTATAGAAATCCTCATTATCCCAGTTTGGGCCGTAAACATTAGCTAGCATCAGAGAAATGCCAAAAATGTTACCTGTAACAATAATAAAGCGACCATTGGGATCCGATATGATTTTAGAGACAGACAGAGGTACTGACCTATGCACTAATATTGCAGCCCCACGGGCCTTACTTGAAAATGAAGAATGGTAGAGTTGGCCTACCTATCCTCTACGAAGTTTAAGATGATCAGATGGTTTAAGGTGGGTTTCCTGCAAAAAAGCAATTTTAGCGTTTAAATGTTTTAAGTGATCAATCACTTTATTGCGTTTAACAGGTGAATTAAGCCCCCTCACATTCCAGCTGACAAACCTCAACCCACCACTAGAAGCCAACTTGGCATTACAGTTTAACATAGAATATGTTAGAGGTGATATAATCCAACAAATCTGCCCCATGACAGATTCACAGCAGCAGAAGAGAGGGAGGAGCAGGCAGCACACAAAATTTAAGAAAAAAGAAAAAAAGAGGGAAAACACACACACACAGCACAAAAAACCACACACACACACACACAAAACATACTAACCCCAACCCGGTTGCTGTAGAGAACGAAAACAGCAACGAACACTCTGATACAACGATAAAAATAAAAATAAAAATGTACTTATCCTATATTACCTACATAAGCATAAAAAATAATAATAATCATATATATATATATATATATCTATATATATATATATATATATACACACATACACACATATATACACATATATATATACACACATACATATATAAAAACCGTAACAAGCATTTACCGTCCGTATAAGGCAGGGAAAAGGTCTGCAGACTCTGCACCGTTTTAGCAACATCAGCCGCAGACTGAAAGTGCCAATTTGCTAGCTTACGAGTTCTTGTTTAAGTCCTGGTCCTGGATGAATTTAACAGCATCTGAAGCGGACTGGAGCCATGTTTTATCTCCGTTGGGTAGAGTGATGCGCAGTCTGGCCGGGTAAAGAAGTGCCGGCTTGAACCCGCGCTTGTATAGCTCCGTCATGGGACCTCTGTACTCGGCGCGCTGCTTCACCACGTCGGGGCTGTAGTCATCAAACAGACGAATCGTATGGCGACACCCGTTTACGAGCCTCGCGTATTACGACGTCTTTAACTTGGAATCGGTGGAAACGCAAGATAACAGGCCGCGGTCTCTCTCCCGGAGCCGGCTTAGGAGCGATCGAGGCTCCGGTGCGCACGATCTAACTCAGGGGGCGAAGTGAGGACCTCCGTACCAAGAACATCAACAAGTAGTTGAGAAAAGAACGTTGATGGACGAGGACCTTCAATCGATTCAGGTAGGCCTATAATCCGAATGTTTTGACGTCTGCTACGTCCCTCCAAATCAGCTACTTTGAGTTTAAGCAACTCATTGTCTTTCTGCAAAGCGGCGGAGTAGGCGCCCTAGGGATGCTGAAGTCGTCGGTCAACTGAAGTGGCGTTAACTTCCAGAGAATCAATGCGTTGCCCGTGATCAGTAATGGTGGAATGAATGCTGTCCAGTGTAGATGCAAGAGACTCGAATGAGGATTTTAAATCAGCCGAAAGGGCCTCTCTGTGTTCATCCAGCAGTGAGCTAATGTCAGCCATGGAAATGCTAGCCGTTGAAGACCCCTCCTTATCTTTTTCTGCATGTTTTCCTTTAGCCTTAGACATGATGAAGTGTTCCGAGCACTTACAAACAGTTTATTAAACTTTTGTTGACAGTATAAATTAAAATTCGAAGGTTTGGCAAGAAAATTAAAAATGAAACGGCGGGAGCAGGCTGAGCGCGCGTCTATTCTGCACTCCTCATGACCGGAAGTGCCGAGAATGGTCTGGTTTTAACCAGGCTAATACGCATGCACATTCATGCACAATTTAGTTCCTAATCATATAAAATGTACACCAAATAATGATTCTATTTCTTGCAATAACATAGCCTCTTTTTGTTATTTTCTTTCTGTTCAGTCTGTGGGATCGGTCACATTCACTGACTTGATCTCAGTGCCAAAGGGAGAGGGCCATCAGAAAGAGAGAGTGAAGCCACCATCATTGAACCTCACAAGTGAGCAACACATTGAATATATTAAAACAAAAAAGTCATCCAGCAAGCAACCAGCCAAGCAAGCCAGCAAGTACCCGGGCAGCAAGCAAGCAAAAGGGGAAAAAAGGCAGGGCAAGAGAAGCAAATCACTAAGTCTGCAACACCCACTGTGGTGACCCAAATGACCCTAAGGCTACTGAGGAATGGGTGAAATGTGATCCATGTTCTGCGTGGTTTCATGAGAGCTGTGGTGAAGAGAATGGTATTTGTGAAGATGATGGTTTCATTTGCAAAGACTGTGTTTAAAAAATGTTTTCATCACACACATCAGTTATCAATTTTAACTGTGAATTTTTGTAATTTGCACATTCCGTTCTAAATGCGTTGTTCACACACACACACACACACACACACACCACTGACATCAGTTCACTGATCTATACTGTTCCAAAATTGACTTTTTTAATTGAATATGTTAATATGTGGGTTTGCACCCAAATTATTATTTTTTTAATGGCACATATGAAAATGTTTGTTTAATACAGTTTAAATGTTATGTGGTTGTATAAGCAATTGTGTTTTAAAATTAAAATTGATTATAAATTACTATTTCCCTTTGCAGTTTGACTGGCCCATTTGTGTGTGTGTGTTACAATAGCAGCGCATTCGTTTCAGATTAACTAACCTGTTCAATAAACAATTTATAACATGCAATGACCTGATCAATATTGAGTGTCCGGATGGTATAAATGAACAACTTGTGGGGCGCTCTCGGATTATGCTTTTATTTCTAATTTTCAACTGATGGAAACTGAAAGTAAACAAGAGGATTTCTCATCCTGGAGCTCCCTCTAGTGGACAGTATTTCTCCTCTCGAAGGGGCACTTTTGCTTTACGCAATGCAAGTTTATGGGAATTTATTGATTTATGATTATTATTATTTATACGAAGACTGTAAGTCCGATCAGTTTTTTTTTTTTTGCAGTGTGAAACTCCAGAACAGGCCCATGGTCTGTGTGAGTTTGGAGTATGTAGCATTAAAGCTCTAGGAGGAGTAGCGGTCTGAAAATTGAGTCTCAGAAGAATGGTATTTAAAAATAACATTTCAATATGTTGACTTTCTCAAGCTTTCTCAAGCCAACATAAATAATTATGTGACAAGAACTGTTTTATCTTACAAAACATGGGTTAAAGCTGTTGGAACGGGCTGTCAGATGTAGTCGCCCATGCTGCTGTTTATTGACACTGATTTGAGAACTGAACCTATGAAACACATGTGACACTTTGCTCCAATTATATATGCGACAACTTGCCCCAACCAACACTGTTAAAATCGACCTTCTTTATATAATCTTATATAAACTTGTCTTAATGCCAGAGTTGTTTTGTTGAGCTCAATTAGAAAATATTTAGTTTAGATGGAATTTTAGTTTAGTTCTGGATGACAGAATTCAATTTAAGATGCTGAAATAGCCCTTATTGAATGAACAACATGTATTCAGTTTCAGGCTTCCATGCAAGATCTGTGTTTCAAGGTCCTGTAAGTTTGATGGTCTCTTGAGATCCCTTGAGCGGAAATGCAAAATTTGCACACGTGTACAATGATGTCAGCAATTCTAAGAATTTCACAGTAAGTTACAGGATTTACAATTATTCTTTTATTGTTATAGTGCTGTCTTTAGAAGATTCCTCACTTATTGATTCAGCTATGATTAATTTGGTCATTTAAGATTATAAATATTGCAGGAGAAGCCATAGGGTCAGTTTGGAAAATATAGATTAAAAAAAGAGCTGCAAGCTTCAGTGAGAAAATGCAGCATGACGTCGTCTCTGCACTTCCACCACCTTTGGGAAAAAATTATATAATCATATGTTTTTCCATTACTTTGACACAAAATAATTTAACCAATTTCAACTTTCATTTTTTTAATATTTTGACTTCACTTCTGAACTCAAGGTTTCAAGTTGAATTATGTGTTTTTTACAGTGTTCCCTTGAAGTGTACAAGCTGATTTCCTCTCTATTTTCAGACACATTCAGTTCGGGCATTTGTCACATTCATGCCACCACAAAGGGCAGTCTTGGCCTAATGGTAACAGAGTTGGACTGGTGACCCAAAGGTTGCTGGTTCGATTCCAGTACCGGCAGGAATATGACTGAGGTGTCCTTGAGCAAGGCACCTAACCCCCAATCGCTCCCCGGGCGCCACTCAAGGCTGCCCGCTGCTCCGGGTGTGTGTATCCACGTTTGCAGTGTGTGTGTGTTCACTACTCACTACTCTGCTCCTAATGTGTGTGCACTTACTTGGATGGGTTAAATGCAGAGGTCAAATTCCAAGAATGGGTTACCATACTTGGCCATCACGTGTCACTTTCACTTTCACTTTCAAACCACAGAATTTAGCACTTCAGCAGTTTTATTACTGTTTTTCAACACGTGTCAAATCACATTGAATAGGAACTTGAAGACAGAAACATTAACTTTTCAAATAACATGTGGCAATGAGATAAGGAAGTTTGCTACTTTATTTTGCCCCAAAGTGTGACTTGCACCCAAAACGACGTTGTCTTGTAAACTAACTGACAAAACACATAAAAGTTTGATGTTTCTAGTTGGAAACGGTGTTGAGTAAACGGCCCCTTAGTTTGCAGATCTTTGTTTCCTGTTTTCTTTTTGTTTGCATGCACAAACGCAAATGCGCAAACACAAGCATATCGTTGTCGAGTAAACAAACCCTTTTATATTGTTCACTCAAGTCAGCACAATGAGGGAGGGGGAGGAATATGAGGAGGATGAGGAGGGAGGAGGAGGAGGAAGAGGGAGGAGGAGGAGAAGATGATGAGGGTGAGGAGGGAGGATGTGGTGAAGGATGAAGAGGTGAAGGATGAAGAGGAGGAGGTGAAGGAGTGAGGAGGAGGCGAAGGATGAAGAGGAGGAGGTGAAGGAGTGAAGAGGAGGTGAAGGATGAAGAGGAGGAGGTGAAGGAGTGAAGAGGAGGCGAAGGATGAAGAGGAGGAGGTGAAGGATGAAGAGGAGGTGAAGGATGAAGAGGAGGTGAAGGATGAAGATGATGAGGGTGAGGAGGGAGGAGGTGGTGAAGGATGAAGAGGAGGTGAAGGAGTGAAGAGGAGGCGAAGGATGAAGAGGAGGAGGTGAAGGATGAAGAGGAGGAGGTGAAGGATGAAGAGGAAGTGAAGGATGAAGAGGAGGTGAAGGATGAAGATGATGAGGGTGAGGAGGTGGAGGAGGTGGAGGAGGTGGTGAAGGATGAAGAGGAAGTGGAGGATGAGGAGGAGGTGAAGGAGGATGAGGAGGAGGTGAAGGAGGAGGTGGTGAAGGAGTGAAGAGGAGGCGAAGGATGAAGAGGAGGAGGTGAAGGAGTGAAGAGGAGGTGAATGATGAAGAGGAGGAGGTGAAGGATGAAGAGGAGGAGGTGAAGGATGAAGAGGAGGAGGTGAAGGATGAAGAGGAGGTGAAGGATGAAGAGGAGGTGAAGAATGAAGAGGAGGTGAAGGATGAAGAGGAGGAGGTGAAGGAGTGAAGTGGAGGCGAAGGATGAAGAGGAAGAGGCGAAGGATGAAGAGGAGGTGAAGGATGAAGAGGAGGTGAAGGATGAAGAGGAAGAGGAGGTGGAGGATGAGGAGGAGGTGAAGGATGAAGAGGAGGAGGTGAAGGATGAAGAGGAGGTGAAGGATGAAGATGATGAGGGTGAGGAGGGAGGAGGTGGTGAAGAGGAAGAGGTGAAGGATGAAGAGGAGGCGAAGGATGAAGAGGAGGAGGTGAAGGAATGAAGAGGAGGCGAAGGATGAAGAGGAGGCGAAGGATGAAGAGGAAGAGGTGAAGGATGAAGAGGAGGCGAAGGATGAAGAGGAGGAGGTGAAGGAGTGAAGTGGAGGCGAAGGATGAAGAGGAGGCGAAGGATGAAGAGGAAGAGGTGAAGGATGAAGAGGAGGCGAAGGATGAAGAGGAGGAGGTGAAGGAGTGAAGTGGAGGCGAAGGATGAAGAGGAAGAGGCGAAGGATGAAGAGGAGGTGAAGGATGAAGAGGAGGTGAAGGATGAAGAGGAGGTGAAGGATGAAGATGATGAGGGTGAGGAGGGAGGAGGTGGTGAAGGATGAAGAGGAGGAGGTGAAGGAGTGAAGAGGAGGCGAAGGATGAAGAGGAGGAGGTGAAGGATGAAGAGGAGGTGAAGGATGAAGATGATGAGGAGGTGGAGGAGGTGGTGAAGGATGAAGAGGAAGAGGAGGTGGAGGATGAGGAGGAGGTGAAGGAGGTGAAGGAGGAGGGAGGAGGTGGTGAAGGATGAAGAGGAGGAGGTGAAGGAGTGAAGAGGAGGCGAAGGATGAAGAGGAGGAGGTGAAGGAGTGAAGAGGAGGTGAAGGATGAAGAGGAGATGAAGAGGAGGAGGTGAAGGAGTGAAGAGGAGGTGAAGGATGAAGAGGAGGTGAAGGATGAAGAGGAGGTGAAGGATGAAGATGATGAGGGTGAGGAGGTGAAGGAGGAGGGAGGAGGTGGTGAAGGATGAAGAGGAAGAGGAGGTGGAGGATGAGGAGGAGGTGAAGGAGGAGGAGATGGAGGAGGAGGAGGAGTTGAAGGATGGAGAGGAAGAAGGGAAAGGAGACAAGCAGTCTCGGATGAAACTGGTCTACTCTAGTTGACCATGTTCGTGTCTGTGGTGTGATTATGAGTGAGTGCAGACAAACATGAGTCGCTTCACCGTCGTCAAGCTTCAGGAAACATGTTCTTCAGACCTTCTCTACTGTAACCTTTGAGTGCTGAGCTGTGCTGTTACAACACATACATGTTCTCTAGCTGTTGCTCTATACTGGAATAAAAAGAAAATGCATCAAATTTACTCACATACAGACACTTTCTGAATGCTTCAACTTTGTAAAAAATATGTTCCAGTTCCAGTTATCAGTACTTCTATTTTTGTAGGACACAGACGATGGAATGGAGAAAGGGGGAGAACCACAACCTAACTTACATATTACTGTTTTTTTCTAGTATTGTTTTCAATTTATCTCCCCAGTGTGTAAGACTATGTTGTAGTGTGTGTTTTGAGGGCTTGTGTGTGATGTCTGAGGGCAAAGTTTGTTTTTTCAGCAAGATTGAATGGTTTTAAGTGGATAGATTCATTTTGTCCTGAAAATAGGAAGTTTGTGGAAATGGGTGAGAGGTTAGTGGTTTGTGTTCAGAGTTTCAAATAAAGGAGGCATAATTCCAAGAAATGTGTTTGATCAATCAAGAATAACTGTAATACATTCATTATTTACTGTAAACGATTAGAACACATTTTTGGTAACTCTTCATTTTGATGGTTCACTTTAGACTTTCTGTTGACTACAAGTAACTTTGCAACATGCCAACTAACTCTCATTAGAGTATTATAGAATATTAATTACCTAATTACCTAACACCATGTCTACTAGTCTACCCTAATAATCTAATGAAAGTTACTTGGCATGTATGTGCAACGTTATAAAGTGGACTATCGAAATACAGTGTAACCAAATATTTACGGTGAGATGTAATGTCATTTACAGTTAGACTCATGCAGGCACTTAGAAAGAATAAACTACACACAAACACTATCATTTTCTCACCCCTAATGTTATTATAAACTTTCCAAAAATGCAGCAAGATCTATGTTTGAATATTAAATGTATACAATTCATAAATCGTTTTATATTTCTACATGTTGCATATTACTGAAAACTCTATTGGCAGGTTTGACTGTGATGTGTTGAATCTGCACATTCGGCAACAACGGTGGAAATTTGAAATGGTCAATAGCTTTGACTTTACATAACAAACCAACTGGCCCTGACTTGTTGCTTCTGTTGAATAATTAAACACTTTTGGGTTCATTTCGCCTCCTCTGGTCATTTAATGTATTACGCCTTAAAGAAGGTTAAAAAAGAAAGAAAGAAAAAAGGGAAAGTTTGTGTGATTCATTGCATGATATGAGTAAGCTTGTTTGTAAGTATAGTTCTTTCACAACGCAACATTCCCATGAACAAGATTTTAGTTCAAATTTACATAAAGGTATAAAACTTATATTTTAGGTCCTGTGACGGTAGAATCTCCACTCACTCACACCAGCTCAGAATAGCTCCCTCAACTTTACCATAGTAAACACTCAAATTTACTGTAGTAAACACTCAACTTTACCATAGTAAACACTCAACTTTACTATAGTAAACACTCAACTTTACTGTAGTAAACACTCAACTTTACCATAGTAAACACTCAACTTTACTGCAGTAAACACTCAACTTTACTGTAGTAAACACTCAACTTTACTGTAGTAAACACTCAACTTTACTATAGTAAACACTCAACTTTACTGTAGTAAACACTCAACTTTACTATAGTAAACACTCAACTTTACTGTAGTAAACACTCAACTTTACCATAGTAAACACTCAAATTTACTGTAGTAAACACTCAACTTTACCATAGTAAACACTCAACTTTACTATAGTAAACACTCAACTTTACTGTAGTAAACACTCAACTTTACCATAGTAAACACTCAACTTTACTGTAGTAAACACTCAACTTTACTTAAGTAAACACTCAACTTTACTGTAGTAAACACTCAACTTTACTATAGTAAACACTCAACTTTACTGTAGTAAACACTCAACTTTACTTAAGTAAACACTCAACTTTACTATAGTAAACACTCAACTTTATTGTAGTAAACACTCAACGTTACTGTATTAAACACTCAACTTTACTATAGTAAACACTCAACTTTACTGTAGTAAACACTCAACACTCAACTTTACTGTAGTAAACACTCAACTTTACTGTATTAAACATTCAACTTTAACTTTACTGTAGTAAACACTCAACTTTACTGTAGTAAACACTCAACTTTACTGTATTAAACACTCAACTTTACTGTAGTAAACACTCAACTTTACCATAGTAAACACTCAACTTTACTGTATTAAACACTCAACTTTACTGTAGTAAACACTTAACTTTACTGTAGTAAACACTCAACTTTACTGTAGTAAACACTCAACTTTACTATAGTAAACACTCAACTTTACTGTAGTAAACACTCAACGTTTCTGTATTAAACACTCAACTTTACTATAGTAAACACTCAACTTTACTGTAGTAAACACTCAACACTCAACTTTACTGTAGTAAACACTCAACACTCAACTTTACTGTAGTAAACACTCAACTTTACTATAGTAAACACTCAACTTTACTGTAGTAAACACTCAACTTTACTATAGTAAACACTCAACTGTACTGTAGTAAACACTCAACTTTACTGTATTAAACATTCAACTTTACTGTAGTAAACACTCAACTTTACTATAGTAAACACTCAACTTTACTGTAGTAAACACTCAACTTTACTGTATTAAACACTCAACTTTATAGTAAACACTCAACTTATATTTTCAACATGAGTCTGCGTTTAGGGAGGGTTCCTGTGCTGTGGAAGACGTCCTGTATTGTGCCTGTACCGAAAAATCCACACCCTAAGGAGCGAATGATTTCAGGCCAGTTGCCCTGACATCCCATGTCATGAAGACCATGGAGCGGCTGCTGTTACACCACCTCAGACCACAGGTCCGCCATGCGCTCGACTCTCTGCAGTTTGCGTATCAGGAGAGGGTGGGGGTGGACGATGCCATTCTCTATCTGCTCCATCAGTCTTTTTCGTACCTGGATAGGGGTGGCAACGCTGTGAGAATCATGTTTTTTGATTTCTCCAGCGCATTTAATACCATCCAGCCCCCTCTACTGAAGGACAAACTGAAGGAGATGGGTGTGGACTTAAAACAAATGGGTGACTATCTTACTGAGAGATCACAGTACGTTCGGCTGAGAGACTGCTCCTCTGAGAGCGTGGTCAGCAGCACAGGAGCACCACAGGGGACAGTGCTCTCCCCGGTCTTGTTCACACTGTACACCTCCGCTTTTAAGTACAACTCGGAGTTGACCTATGGCTAAGCCACGCCCCCTCCACTCACTCGGACAAACAGTCAACATTCGGTGACGGCGCTATGGCAGCTGTCACAGTAGGAGACATTTCACAGGAGGCAATTGATGATTTTTATATAGCATTTTATAGGAGTTATTACTCACACTAAATCAACACAAATCAATGATCTTTTGAACATCACCTCTTGTCTATTGACACTGCATGCAGGGGCGTAGCCGTCATTTCAGAAGTGAGGGGGACAGAATGTCAATGTCAGTTTTTTTTTCCATCATACTTTTGTTGACAGGTTTTTGCTTAATTGGCTTAATATGCTATTTATTTTTAAAGCAATAAAACAGAAAGAAAGAAATGCAGATGTCCAGTACTTTATTTTGCACATGCAGGGTTTTTTTCTGGCTTAAAACGAGGCGGAGGTGGTAAAACCCTGATCATGTTTTTTAATAAGATAATAAAATTTGTATTTTTCGTAGAACATCATATAGCCTACTGTGTTACCTACCCACAGTATTTTTCTAGGTGCATCTCGGTAGTTGTAGGTGTTATGAACTGGAAGACTAAGTAGGATCCATTTGCAGCTTTTAATGAAGGAACGTCAAAACAGGCAAGGGTCAGGCAACAGCAAAACAGGGTGATCAGAGAACAAACACAGAGAGTAGTCAGGTCCCAGGCAGAAGTTCAGGGCAGGCAGCAAGAGACAACAATCCAAGAGCAATCCAAGTCGAGACAGGCAGCAAACAGGCAGAAACGAGATAACACTCCGAGGTCAATAAACAGATACGTAGAATAGTGGAAAATGCTCAGCGATTACAGGCAATGGCAATGCAATACTTCGCCCCAGTCTATTGTTTGAGTGTGGTTTATATGGAGTGTCTGAATGAGATGCAGGTGAGTGTGGATGAGCTGCAGGTGAAAGTGTATTCAGTCCCAGGTCAACGGCATGATGGGAAGATTACTTTTTTGAGAAGTGATCAGTCTGGTGTGGAGTGCCCTCTGGTGACTCTTAGGGGCACTCCAGCTGGTGATCGTTACAGTAGGGGTGTCCGGGGGCATGCCCCCCCGGAAGAAAATTTTGTACATTTTAAAGATAAATTCATTAATCTGGTGCACTTTGAGTCTCCCGAATACACTGTTAAAAATAAATAATCCACCCGCCAACCATATGATATTTTCTGATTTAGATATCTGATCATCACATTACAATTATTCAAATGATCAGTGTTAAGCATGATAATATGGTTAAATATCACACTGAAGCTGATTTAAAAATAACATTTACTTAAAATAAAAGTTCTTCTTTTGGCAAAATTACATTTCCTCAATAGCCTAAACAAAGTCTGTCTTACTAAACTAAAACTTTGCAATTGAAAACCTTCAAACTTCAAGCTTTTAAAACTACTTCGAACTTTCTAGTTAGGTATTTTCAAGAGAACTTAAAGTTTGTCTATAAACTTTTTTATCTAATTGTAAAGTGTTACCGAATTATGGTAAACATCACGTACACATGTTCCAACGCTGCCTGATTCAACCAGATCGTGACGGTTGATGCATGAAAATACTCATTCAGCATTAACAATATCCATGTTTATTCTAATTTGAAGGGCTTTGATAACATATCTGTGAAAATAAAAGACATTACGAGTAAAACAATATTGAAAATAAGTGCACGTTTCGTTTGTGCGGGTATAGTGAATATTTTCAATTTGGCCTACAACAAAACTTGTTATTCAACAAGAGAAATAGGCAGAGTTATTCATCACTGTGCAACACAATTCGGATACATGACAACTTACTTAGGCCTACAGTGCTTGACTCTTTCGCGAAAAAGGAGTGAAGAGTTTTTTTGCCGTTTTGAAATCATTGCGACCTCTTTGAAACCATAGACAGTATAAGAAGTGGACAGAGCCATCTCATTGGAACTCAGTTGAGACAGTTGAAGCCCATTTGTAGCGATTTTTTTGCACTTCCGTTCCTGACGCGCAGACTCAAACCGACTCAAACTTAGCTTGATGACGTGAGCACCCTGTCTGACAGATGTAAATATTCTAGTAGCTGTGCATGAAAACTGCCAACGTTGATCTTGCAGAGACGGGGAGCTTGAGCAAAGAGTTCTTTGGCGTGAGTGAGCAGGAGTAAGTAATTTGTATAGTATTTATGGTAACACTTTATTTGAAGGGGTGTGCATAAGACTGACATGACACTGTCATAAACATGACATAACACCTGGCATGAACATGAAGGAGTCTTTATGAATGTTTATGACTGTTGTCATTAAGTGTCATTCGGTAAATTATGACACTTTTAATGCAAAGTTGACATTGTTTAAAATGTCTTTGTTATGACAACTTGACATTAACAAAGACAGAAATCTCTTTGTTATGACAACTTGACATTACCCAAGACAAAAATGTCTTGATTGTGACAACTTGACATTAACAAAGACAAAAATGTCTTTGTTATGACAACTTGACATTAACCAAGAAATCATAACCTAATTATCAAACTTAAAGCATTTGACAGTGTAATAACCCTTAATGACATCTTTATAACTAGTACAATGTGTTCCACTTTACTTGAGGACAAGTAATATTCATGACACAGTTATAATGGTGTCATGACGGCCAAAGTTGTGACAGGTTGACAGGTTATGATTTCTTGGTTAATGTCAAGTTGTCATAACAAAGACATTTCTGTCTTTGTTAATGTCAAGTTGTCATAATCAAGACATTTTTGTCTTGGGTAATGTCAAGTTGTCATAACAAAGACATTTTAAACAATGTCAACTTTGCATTAAAAGTGTCATAATTTACCGAATGACACTTAATGACAAAAGTCATAAATATTCATAAAGACTCCTTCATGTTCATGACAGGTGTTATGTCATGTTTATGACAGTGTCATGTCAGTCTTATGCACACCCCTTCAAATAAAGTGTTACCGTATTTATTTTAAAATGTAACGCCAGTACGCCATATTAATAATGCATTGATTGCCTGTGAGCTTCTCCTACTGTCTGTACGGTAATTTCTCTACTGTGCGACAGAGCGTCGAGTGGTTATGACGCAATCGTTAGCCTATTTTTACAAAAACTGTTTCTATGGGGCCATAATGTAACATAGAAGGTAATGGAGCCCTTTATACATTGTCGTGTTTCTTTATAAATAAATAATGGACAAATGGAGTCTTTAAACGCCTCAGATGTAAAGTTATTCGCTGTCAAAGTGACGCGAAAATGAATGGGAGTCAATGGGAATGCTAACGCAAGTGAAGTTCTGCTACAAGATGGCGGCTCCCGCGAGGCTTCAACTTCCGGTCGATGGATTACCCCCTTGTTTGAAACTGATAGATTGGGCGCGGGTGCGACTCGGCATGGGCGTGTCGTGATGCACGAGTGACTGATTACCATGGAAACGTGAAAGTCACGTAAATAGACTATCCTTGACTCTTTGGATTTTAAATCTCGATGTAGGCTATAACGTTACACACCCGCGAAAACCTCAGCTTGTCGTAGACACACTTGCCCTATGAAAAAGTGCGGGGGACGAATTTACATTTTTAAAAAGTGGGGGGGACATGTCCCCTCGTCCCCGTTATGTTGAAGTTTACTAAAAAAAAAAACTCACAAAGTTCCCCAGTTGTTTTGGTAGAAAGTTATCTAAAATGTTGTGCTTCAATATGTAATTTAATGGTTCATGATCACATTAAATATGTACAGGTCTAAGTTGCATACGTTTCCAGGACAAGCCTTTTTACCATCTTTACCAATAGGACCTCTCCGTTTGTTTGGTGCTACAGTATTTACATGAATCATTCAGCACAACATTGCTAACATTTGTTATCTCGGTTATTTTACAGATACGTTAATGAAGCTAAGTGACATGATGTACAACGCAGCTAGAAGCTAACGTTAACGTTTTCTAATGTTAGTTAGGCTAACGTTAGAGATGTTAAAGATAACGTTCAAATACGTTGTTGACTTACATTAAATATGGTGCATCTGTAAATATGGTTTCATAGTGCAGTCATGTAAGGGACGTCCTGCCTATTTTTTAGGTGCATGTCAGTGAAAAGCACTGGTGCATCCACACAGAAATACACAATTACTGTAGATCATACTTACATCCCACCACTCATGCGTCCAGGCTCAGGACTGCTGCTCTGGGACAGGGGTTGCTGGGAAATGATGAGAGAGTGTTTACTGGGAGGAGGCAGGAGTCGGTGGGCGGAGTCTATAGGGCGTGACAAAGTGCTGCAGTACCTCACTGAGGTCTCTGCAATATTCATGATCTCATTACACACTGCCTCCTATTGGTGGAAGTGGGTCGGCACAAGATGTAGCCACAAACCAGGAAGTAGGGTCAGTCATTCAGATGGAAAATTGAGTTTGAGGAAGGGGCAGTGTGGTTAGAGAAGATAGTAACAGGACAGAAAGGAGGGAATGTCCATTAATACAAGGAAAGCCGGAAGGGATGGTAGTGTCCAGAGGATAAGCATGGAAGAGTGAGACAACAGAATGAGTGCATGTGGAAGGAGTGAAACATACGCCACAATCATATAGGACAGGTTCACTTGCATGGGTACAGAGATGTCATGCATTATGTGGGTGAGTTTCAGGATTAGAAATCACATAAAAGAACATGAATGAAATAATCGGCCTCTTTTTAAAACATGTCAGTGCACGATGGTTCATGTTCATCCCTGAGGTCTGGGTTCAAGTTTGAAATAAGTATGCACAAACAACAGTACAGTTGGCATTTGATCAGTCCATTTCTATTTCCCTCTGTGCAGAGGACGGCACTGCAACCTTACAGTAAATCAAACACATAATGAACGGGAAAGAGACTGTGAGTTAGTAGCAGTCATCACATTTCCTATAAAACATCAAACAATCATTAAAACAGTGTCACATCATGCTGGTATGCTCCTTCTAATTCGTATACAACTAGCATTGTATTACTTATACACTAGCATTCAAAAGTTTGAGGAATTGGTAAGAATATTTTGTAGTTACTAGGACTGATTACACTTTCATTAGAAATCACATAAAAGAAAACATTGAGGTGAGCCTAAATATTGACTGTGATGTGTCTCATAAGGGTCTAATAATCAGTACAGAATATGAAACTGCTCATATTCTCCATTCAGAACAGATGTAGACATCCTTGATTCATTTATCCTCGTTTAGTTAGTGTTGTGGTCTAACGTTACCGCATAACTTTATCCAGAGCAGACACTTATCTCGGGTGAGATGTGGCTTGGGAAAGGGTAAAAACACACACCGTCGCCCAGCCTCTCGGGATACCTAGTGTCGGAGTTGCATGTACCCCATGCACACCGTTTGACCATTTTAAACTTAAAATGACAAGAAAAAACATATAAAAACGAGTGAAAACTGACTAACTGCAATGCATTTCAATGGACGTGGAAGCAGAGAATGTCTGAGTGTATTGGGTTAGCTATGCGCACTGTGATTGGCTCATCGCATTTTGGGGCGTGGCTTAGCCATAGGTCAATTGTGTCACATACAGAAGTATTCTGATGACACTGCAATCGTGGGGTGTGTTAAGAACGGAGATGAGGGGGAGTATCGGACCCTGATTGATGAATTTGTGAGGTGGTGTAGCTTTAACCAACTACAGCTCAACACTAGAAAAACGAAGGAGATGGTGTTCGACTTTCGGAGACCAGGGCCCCAACTGCAGCCTGTGTTTATTGAAGGTGACTGTGTGGAGGTGGTCCAGACCTACAAATACCTAGGTCTGCAGCTGGACAACAGACTGGACTTGTCCAAAAACATACAGGAAGGGCAACATGACATCATGACTTTGCGTAAACATACACGCCACTTTCAAATCAAGTGGCGTGTTATCTATATGCATTTTCAGCTATCCGCGTGTATGTCCACGCCGCGTGTATGTCTACGCTGCGTGTATGTCCACGCCGCGCGTATGTGTATGCCGCGTGTATGTCCACGCCGCGTGTATGTGTACGCCATTAAATTTCCGAGCGAAACTAAGCTAAATGAATATCTACATCTGGGGAGCGATATTTTTTTCCCTAGGATGGTAGGGGAAGAGTCATAAATGCTAATAACCCAAGTGACGGGTAGGTTTAGGGACGTCGTTGGGGTAGGTCATATATTTATATATAGTAATGTAACGTTAAGTCAATGGCGTTGATAAACACGCTGAAAAGCGATTATGCGTGTTGATAGCACGCCAAAAATGGAAATACGAATTGGCGTGTCATACATACGCTATTTCATGAGATCAGTCTGGGAAGGGACAGAGTAGCCTATATTTTCTGCGAAGGTTAGGGTCCTTCAATATCTGTCAGAAGCTACTGATGTTTTATCAGACGATCATCGCTGGCGTCCTCTTCTATGCTGTGGTATGTTGGGGGAGCGGCATTAAAAAAAGGGACACCATGCGGCTGGATAAGTTGGTGAAGAAGGCTGGTTCTGTGGTGGGGGTGAAACTTGACTCTTTAACATCTGTGGCAGAGAGGAGGACCCTTAGTTTTCTTCCATCTTGGACAATGCCTTTCACCCACTGCACAATATCATTGTTAGACAGAAGAGCACCTTCAGCGACAGGATGCTCTGTTTGTCCTGCTCCACAGACAGGCTGAGGAAGTCTTTTGTCCCTCAGGTGATACGGCTTTTTAACTCATCCCTGTGAGCAGGGCTTAATTTTAATTGAATTCTGTCTGTCTTGTCTGTTGTTTTTAATTAATTGTTGCTACTGGAAACTTGAATTTCCTTAACGGATGAATAAAGTATGTATCTATCTTATCTATCTATCTAACTTTACTGTAGTAAACTAAACTCTCAACTTTACTTTAGTGAACACTCTACTTTACTGTAGTAAATACTCAACTTTACTGTAATAAACACTCTACTTTACTGTAGTAAACACTCAACTTTACTGTAGTAAACACTCAACTTTACTATAGTAAACACTCAACTTTACTGTAGTAAACACTCAACTTTACTGTAGTAAACACTCAACTTTACTATAGTAAACACTCAACTTTACTGTAGTAAATACTGAACTTTACTGTTGTAAACAGTCAACTTTACTGTAGTAAACACTCAACTTTACTATTGTAAACACTCGACTTTACTATTGTAAACACTCAACTTTACTATTGTAAACACTCAACTTTACTGTAGTAAACACTCAACTTTACTGTAGTAAACACTCAACTTTACTGTAGTAAATACTGAACTTTACTGTAGTAAACAGTCAACTTTACTGTAGTAAACACTCAACTTTACTATTGTAAACACTCAACTTTACTATAGTAAACACTCAACTTTACTGTAGTAAACACTCAACTTTACTGTATTAAACACTCAACTTTACTATAGTAAACACTCAACTTTACTGTAGTAAACACTCAACTTTACTGTATTAAACACTCAACTTTACTATAGTAAACACTCAACTTTACTATAGTAAACACTCAACTTTACTGTAGTAAATACTGAACTTTACTGTTGTAAACAGTCAACTTTACTGTAGTAAACACTCAACTTTACTATTGTAAACACTCGACTTTACTATTGTAAACACTCAACTTTACTATTGTAAACACTCAACTTTACTGTAGTAAACACTCAACTTTACTGTAGTAAACACTCAACTTTACCATAGTAAACACTCAACTTTACTGTAGTAAATACTGAACTTTACTGTAGTAAACAGTCAACTTTACTGTAGTAAACAGTCAACTTTACTGTAGTAAACACTCAACTTTACTATTGTAAACACTCAACTTTACTATAGTAAACACTCAACTTTACTGTATTAAACACTCAACTTTACTGTAGTAAACACTCAACTTTACTATAGTAAACACTCAACACTCAACTTTACTGTAGTAAACACTCAACTTTACTATAGTAAACACTCAACTTTACTGTAGTAAATACTGAACTTTACTGTAGTAAACAGTCAACTTTACTGTAGTAAACACTCAACTTTACTATTGTAAACACTCAACTTTTCTATTGTAAACACTCAACTTTACTGTAGTAAACACTCAACTTTACTGTAGTAAACACTCAACTTTACTATAGTAAACACTCAACTTTACTATAGTAAACACTCAACTTTACTGTAGTAAATACTGAACTTTACTGTAGTAAACAGTCAACTTTACTGTAGTAAACACTCAACTTTAGTATTGTAAACACTCAACTTTACTATTGTAAACACTCAACTTTACTGTAGTAAACACTCAACTTTACCATAGTAAACACTCAACTTTACTATTGTAAACACTCAACTTTACTGTAGTAAACACTCAACTTTACTGTAGTAAACACTCAACTTTACTATAGTAAACACTCAACTTTACTATTGTAAACACTCAACTTTACTGTAGTAAACGCTGCACAGTTCATCCATGCATGTTTGAAGCAGAAACTGATTCAGAAGAAGAAATGTGAATTACAGGCTCGTCTACAAGTCCATGTATCAGAATGTGTTTTATGTATCGCTCTCTGCAACGGCAGACACATAACGGTAATTAATATGATTAGCCTTTGGCTTAAATACATTATCAAACAGCTAATAATGTGTTGCTAATGTTACACAAACCATGTTCCCGTTCGTATCTCAGTCAGACAGCTGGCTTTAAACATCAGCATCATTAAAAACACTTTGAACATCATAGAAAGTCAGTGGAGAAAGTTCATCCTAACATGGTAATATACATCATATACATAATTCACCCGCTATAAAACAGTATGTACACAACAATAATGGTATCCTCATGATGTTAATTTGTTCTTTTTTTATTTATTTTTACGTTGTTCTTTAATACAGCGCTCAGATTTCCAGCTTCACGCTCAGGCTTTTATATGGTCATGGTCGAGTCATGCGCTTGCCTCATATTTTTTATTGACTTCCAGTTAACATTTTCCTTCTTGGCTTAGCGGCTCATGCATAGCAAGATGCTGAGGACACAGTCTTGTGGCTTTGGCAACCTCAGTGTATTCGGCAAGCCCAACCCCACAGTCCATGAATGATCTCTGAGATCCTCAGACGAGTGGACCGCGAGATGGACAAACTCTAGCAGGTATTTCCTTTTCACTCTCTCTTTCTGTAAACGTGACGTACTGTAAAACGTTCAGGACTCAAAGTCATTGTAAGTGTTAGAAAAGCCATATGTGGACAGTGTTTATCTAAAGACATCTAACCACTTTAACAACACACACAGGGTATTATCATGACGTTTGACAAGACAGATGTTTTCTTAGATTACTCGAGGAAACAGTGAATCATCACATGCAAAGCTGCCAGGAATTCTTTCATTTTGCATTAAGGAGAAAGACTCCACTGAAAAGCTTTATGAATGGGTGCATTATGTAGATCCTTTATTCCGAGCTATGAAAAGGATGTAAGGAGTGATGTTGGTTGAGAACGAACAGTTTCATGTTTGCTCTGTGTGAGAAGGTGAGATGGGAAGTAAATCCTGAACCAGCTTGGACTCGCTGATGAAGTGTGACACACCCTGTGTTATTCAGGAGAGAAAATGGAGGACAGCTGCATGTGTTCTAGACAGGCGGGATAAACAGTGTTTGCTAACGGCAGGTCGCCTCCTCCGGCCGGCTCTGTTGCATAATAAGAACCTCAAGCACAGTTTAAATCCCTGGAGGAAGAAGCCGGCCAATCCAAGCAGCACGACTGGAGCTGAGGAGTTTGTGTGAGAGTCAAGCTCATATAATCCAAACCTTCAGGTTTGAACTTGCCAAAGAAAGCAGATAAAAAGGTGTGTTTTGATTATAGGGGTAAGTACTTGAATGTAAAACTGTAAGAGACAGACAGTGTTTTAAACATGCTGATGATGCAACTGTCTGTGAGCGGTTTCACATATATTTAGTGTAAAAAATGTCATTGCAATTTCTGCTCTATTTCCAGAAACTTGGCTGGAAATACAGTTACTGTAAACAGAAGAAAAGGTTCTAAATATAATTAAAGGGTTCTGTCTTCATATATATAGAACTTTAGGCTTTCCCATCATGGATCTAGTTTTAATGAATTAACTTTGTTTCAGTTCATCTTTTAATAAAACTTTATGAATTAAACTGCTTGTAAACATACTTTATCAGTAGAGAAAAAAAACAACAATAACCATTAAATATGAAAGTGTTATGCGATCATTTAAGACATTTCTCCTTATAGAACCTTTTTGGCATAAAGAGTTCTTTAAATTGAGTCAAGAACCCTAGAGTTCTATATATATCCCAATTGAAACTTTTTTCTTAGAGTGCAGAAACAGTGTAGAATGAAATGCTTTCTCAATTTCCAACGCATTCTCATCCCAAGGCGTAATATTCTGACACTTTGACAAAGCGTCTATATCGAACGCGCATGGAACCCTTTAGCGTCAATATAACACGCAGAGAGATGGGTAGGTTTAGGTATGGTGTAGGGTTAGGGTTAGACCGCTAGGAGGCGCCTTCTGACCCATATATTTCGGCGTCTCATATTGACGCTAAAGGGTACCATGCGCGTTCGATATAGACGCTTTGGCAAAAGCGTCATTATATTACGCCTTGGGATGAGAACGGGCTGCAATTTCCATGGTTAAAGATAGGGTAGGCATTTTTTTTTTTTCATAAGCTCTTTGTTATTCTGGTTGAAACTCTCTTCACACCCTGATAGCACTCAATAATAGAAGTGGTCAAAATATTAAAACATGTATATTCTGTGGAAGTCTCAGGACCAAAAAAACATTCATCCAATCATTCAGCGTCATCTCCAGCAGTCAGGTGGTACGAGTAAGAGCTCAGTCAGTTGTTTATGTTTATGTTCATTATTATTGTAATGTTATGTGATTTGAGTCTGAGTGTGCAGTCATGTGATTTGGAGGAGGCATGGCTTTGAAGGGAGGGTGGGATCTAATGCTTTCAAAACTAGCTTGCTATTGCTAGCCGCTCTGAAATTGCCTAGCCTACCTTTAACTGGACAAACTTGTCATTGTGGACCACTTTATGTTGTCAGTTGCAGATGTGACCTGATAGACTGTGTTCTTTTCAGCTGAGACGACAGCTCGTGAACAGCATGGCACTGCTGAAAATGGGCAGCACATCAGACTGTCAGAGGACTGAGCTTGTTTTATTGTCCTCTCTACATCTTCCATTGGTTGACTAACCAATCAGAGCGCCACTCTTGTTCACGCATCACTGAAACACCCTGTGGGTTGCAGATCTTTCACTGGTAAGGGGATTGGCTCATTCCTGTGTAGAGAGTGATTCCAAAAGGAAGAACTATTATGTTGACTTCTAAGAATCCTTCTTGAAGGCAAATTCAAAGTATTCTTTAGAGAAATGAATAGCAACAAGCTCGGTGATAATCATCCAAGATGGCGTAAGGACAGATAACTATCAATAGAATTGATTCATTATTAAAATCAATAGTTCTGATTCAAAATGGATCAATGTTCCCCAGTATTTTGATGTATACATGTTTTTATGCTTAAGCCTTGGAATGATGCGTTGACGTGATTTCCACTGAAACAGAAGCTAAGGCGGACATCTTGAATTGCTCCTCCTCATTTTCAAATAGCCAATAGTGTTTAGTTTACCTCAGACTGCGAGTCGTACTTGACAGCCCCATGGAAGCGAATCCAAGCGCTGATGACATTGAATTCAATAGTAGAGGTATCGTTTCATTATTAATTAACATACAGTTGGAAACCAGAATAAAACTCACACATCTCCAAGCCATATTGCTCTGTGACGTGTGAACGGTCGCTTCGGCCAGGTGGTATTTATAGCATAGGGGGCGGAGCTTAAGATTCTAGAGAGCATTTGATTGGACAGGAGATGATGTGATATTATATCACGGTGATGTCATGAAAATCGGATCCATTTTAGCGAAAGTGATAGACTGTACATTTGTAATACTTATATCTCCTAAATGGGAATTTTGTCATTGTTTTGGAAAACACCAGCTTATTCATAACCTTAAGGTTAACATATTCATACTAAAAGCCTAAAAACGTACATTTTGTTTTCGGTTGGCCTTTAAGTATCACATGGTTAGCTAACACTGGATTCTATTGAACTCAACAGTAAGTCAAATCTCCCGTGCGTGCTTGTAAGAAGAGCTGCTAATCGTGTCTTGTCAGGACTCAGTCAGCAGACACAAGGCAGCAGTGTGTTTTGGAGCAGAGCCATGATCGTTGCTCCCCGGCTAAACAATATCTCATTCACAGACTGTTGTAAGAAGAAGCTCTACCAAAACAGCAGCTAGACTCTTTAATATCAGTATATCTCAGTATTGACACTTCCATGGAACCAGTTAAATTTTTTAGGAGAGCATATTTACATATACATATAGGATATTTATTTATTTATTAATCTTTTTTCTTTTACATGTAATGAAATATCTGTTATAATGTTTGTTTGGTCTGCCTACATAATGTGTCTCTTTTTTGATGTTTTATATAATGCTTTTGTCTTGTTCATGCTAGAGTAACGTGTACATTTCCTCTTGGGGGTAAATAAAGTTGATCTATTCTTCCGTCTCGCACATGCAGGTCTCAGAGAATCTCTTTCAGAGATGATCCTGTGCAGTCAGATGAGTTTTGCGGTGTTGTTCTGCATACTGTGGCTCGCCTCTCCTGCCGTCCTGCGCTCCGAATTCAAGGTGGCCTACGTGACCGAGCGCAACGTGTACATGTGCACGTGTGCGCAGGATCTGGGCTTCTGTGAGAAGATGAACTCCAGCGAGTGCAACAACTGTAAGGATCAGTCATCGGTGTTGCAAAGGGCCGAGAATCCCAGTCCGGTTCACAAGAAGCATCTGACGGTGTGGTACACCTCGCCTCTGAATGTGGCTCTCCTGCTCAACAACTCTGAGGTCCGGCACCTGTCGCTGGTCCAGTGCAAACCCGCCGACGACCAGCCCATCCCGGTCGAGTACTTCACCGTGCAGCGTTTGGAGACTCTAACGGTCACGTACCCGTTCTGGAGGCCTGGACAGAGCCACGACGTCTTCATAGGGAAAGACAGGGACGCTCCGTATCAAGAGGAGGCGAGAATCGCTGTCATTCATACCTCTGTATTGACCGGGAAATCAGAGCTGAAGTCGTACACAGTTCAGACCAAAGTGGACCGCAGAGGCATGATGTCCTTCCCGGACATTTTTATGCCTCGCGTCGCGCTTTCGGAGATGAGGATATTCGTCACTTTTCTGTACTGAGAGAGGCATTTTTCTGAGAGTGGAAGTTAAAGTCCCCCTGTGGTGAAAATCAAGCTTTTAATGGTGTTTATATGTCTATGTGGAGTTTTTCATATGCTTTAAGACAAACTTTGTGAAAAGTCACTATAGTATTTTTTCCTCCTTAAAAGGCCCCTATTATGGATTTTTGAAAATGACCTTTCATGTAGTGTGTAATATCGCTCTAAGTGAATGAAAACATCCTGAAAAGTTTTAAATCTGAATGTGCACTGTATATAAAGTTATTGTCTTTCAAAAGTAAGAGTCGACTCTGAGTCAATGAAATGAATTGCTTTTCAAACGAGTCATAAGCCGTTTCGTCGTGACGTCAAGATGAAACATTAGCATTAGCTCCATCCACTTATTGCACGCGCACCAGGGAAACTTAAACCTCAAACCGGCCGCTGATGCTGTGGACACTGGAGAGATCATGTCGAGGAGACGCTGTGTGACACCCTATGACACAATGTGACGGAAAAGACAGTTTTTCCCCACTGCCCAATGACGAGTATGTGAAGAATCAGTGGTTAAAATGAATCTTTTACATGATACTACAGCAGTATAATCCTAAACTTGTCCTGTTACCTTTATTTTACTGACGACTGCTTCTCAAATATCGGAGTCAGCTGATCAGCTCTGGGCCACTATTACATAAAACTGTCTATTAATGCAGATTGTCAGTCGTTCTCACTACTTTGAGGAAAGATTAAGCATGGAGCAAGATTTGTTTTACCAATGTTTGTTACATCAGTCATTCACGCTAGAGCTCGGCTATAATGTATACATTGCATAGCCTACATATTATTGATACAGTTTCCATATTTTCAGTTCCAGTCAATATATTAGAAACATCCTCGGTAAATAAATTAGTACAAGTAAAATAATTGGTTGATGGACATTCACTTGTTAATGCTGATGGTGAGGAATAGCAACATCTCATAATGTACGTTACCTCAAACTGAGTAGTGAATCACTGAAGCGTCCTGCTGGAGTCGTCCTGCGATGGAGGTTCGGGTTTAATGAATGGTTCTTCTAGTGTTTCATCATCGGATTCGCGCTCGGATTGATGTGGTTAAATCAACGTTATTATTCGTAACTGTGTTTAGTTTACGGTGTAGGAAGCCTCAGGACACGCAGAGCTGTCGATGTTATGGCAATGGGAATTATGCGGTAAACCAATCACAGCAGACTGAGCTGTCTGGCCAATCAGAGCAGAGTAGACCAATCACAACAGACTGAGCTGTCTGGCCAATCAGAGCAGAGTAGACCAATCACGACAGACTGAGCTGTCTGGCCAATCAGAGCAGAGTAGACCAATCACGACAGACTGAGCTGTCTGGCCAATCAGAGCAGAGTAGACCAATCACAACAGACTGAGCTGTCTGGCCAATCAGAGTAGCTTGCGGAAAGGAGGGATTTAGAGAGTTTGATTCATTTGGCGAGTCGTTTGAGAATCATTTAAAATCTGGTGATGTGCAAATCTATATTATGAGAAAATGAAACATTTTTTTTACCTTTGATGCATGTAAATCTGTTGTAGGAGACTCCAAAACAACATTAGGAAACTTTAAAATATCATAATAGAGGCCCTTTAAAAAACACGGTTTGAAATCGCTGGTGTTTCTTAATCACTTGTAACCAATCAGATCAATGTGTGATCGTCGACAAGAGAGTGGAGGTGGGGCTCATTTGCATATTCATAGAACCACGTATACTAAATATTGCAAGGGTGTCGAGTTATATTCATTTAAATATGTCATTTTGATTCTCAAAGATGAGTTTTAAGGGATACAATTATTGACTACAGCGGGACTTTCAATGCTTCATTATACTGTATGTAACACTCTCACTATAACACAAAAAGCTGTTGTGCATAATTAGTAATATATACAGTTGTGGCCAAAGCTGATGTCCGGAGGGGATATTTGTTTTTAATGACCCTACAAGTTCGAGGAAAATATTTTCAATATTTTCAATATGAGGAAAAAAAAAATTGGGTTAAGGTATTTATCACACACAATTATTTGGTAAAAAAGGGAAACTACAGCTACATGTTTTATTTTACTATGGAAAAATGCATAGAAAACCAAAAAAGCTCTCAGGAAAAAACATATTGACTACAACATAATCAGTTATTTTGTTGGTTCTCTATTGTTTCTGACAGCCTGGTCAGAAATTGTCCATACAATTTGGTTGCCATCACAAATAAAACAATCAACTCCAAGCACAACTATGCAATATGCTTACAAAATCTTTAACACATTTTTTATAATATTTGAATAAAGGCACTGTCGGTTTTCCCAGGCCAGAAATTACTTTTGGCCAATACTGTAGATAATACAATTACATAAATTTCAAACACCAAATTCTTTCTTTCAGAATCCATCATTATACAAACTTTATTATGATAAAAAACAAAAGTCGGAACAAAATCATTTTCTGAGGATTGCAATTTGTCATTTGCACATTTTGTGTGCTTTGCACATGCACTGCTGTTTTATTGAGGATTTAATTCTCTTTAGATTATTTGTATTTACAATAATTATGAAATAGAATAATATTGTAATTATTATTATTTTTTTTATATATAATAAAAAATACCAAAGAATTGTGTGCTGCTGTTGTGCAAGACTCAAGACCCAGTCCTAGTCGGTATCGTTCGTAATGTCTGTCAATCAAACCCAGGCTCATTGAGAAACACATCTGGCTACATTTCTGCAAAATGATTACGGTGCTTCTTGAACGTTTCGCGAAACTTTTAAAGTGAAGTAATCATTGAGTGGGCTAACAGTGTGTTCAGTTTAATCAGACAGATGCAGGTGGCGATGTTTTGTTATGTTGGTTTGTGGCAGCTCAGAAATGAAATGTCAGGTGAGTGGCGCTAAAAGGTTAATGCTTTCACATTAGAAAATAACACTAAACCCTCCCCTAAACCATATATCCAAAATATACAAACACATGTTGCTTCAGCATTTTAGCTTGATTAATATCGGGCCTATTAGGTGAGCTACTGAACAAATGTACCATGTTAGAAAAGCCATACATATGGAGATGATGATGTCAAAAAGTGTTAATTTACACATCATGTACTATAATGACTCAAGACATTGTTCTGATGTTTTATCTCCAGACATTTTTCAGGTTTTTTCTTAAAATGCTAGTGTGTTTCTTATGCATCTCTCTCAACTACGCATAACTAACATAAACAAAATGTGTGCAGATGGACTAAACCAGTTGACGCTTTATGGTGGGGTGGGACCGTGAGACCTTAGATAGCCTAGTCTTTACTTTTTTGTATATAAAATTTAGTCAATCAATCAACCAAGTTATTCATCCTCATTCATAGGCTACACTAACTTTACATTTCATCTGACATTCATTAGGAAATTTAATTAGGAAACGAAAATATCCATGTAAAATAAAATACATTCCAGACTTTTCAAGGGCCCTCTCTCCCCTTGGGGCCCTGGTAATCAGTACTGGTTTTCCCCCAGTCCGACGCCCCTGGATATCCCTTTTGAAGTGGATCTGCGATAAAATCAGATAGAACTCATTATAATCAGTGATGCTATCAACACTGGATGTGGTGCGACACAACAATAAATTCCTGACATTAAAACTAATTCTGAAATTCTTCAAGTGCTCGCGCAACTTCTAACATGAAGAACAAATGGATTTGCAGCCGAAAGCTGTTCCGGCATGATGACACTGTCACAATAGGCAATAATAAGCTTATGCACATTATGCGTAATCTTTCTAATAGGCTATTTTGACATTTTTGACACACCCACCAAACAAGAGAAAACATATCGCATACCCCGTTGCACACCATTTCACACCGTTTCCAGGAAACATGTCGTTCAACCCGGAAACCATAGCAAAACGTGTCAGGTTTGAGCTTGAACAGGCTCTGCTTAAGTGCTTTACTTGGAAAATACTTGCACACGTTTGTCCATAGACATATATACTAGACGTCAGCAGTTCATTGGAACGAATGCGTCAATAGAGCCGCCATCTTGGAACAGGGGAGCCCCTCCTCTTTATGCATCAGCGTCAAAGGTCTAACGGAAATAAAATCACCATAAATCGTCATGAATGCGATTTTCTAGTTATTTGGTTCGTTCCAACAGTCAGACATGTATTTATCATCGAGTCCAGAGAAATTTATAAAAAAAAATAAAAAATTTTAAAACATTCTTCCTAGTTCAGATTTCGTTCGTGAACATCCATACGCAGCACAAAAGTCCGGCATCATCCATGAATTTGAAGTACAGGCGGAGATAGCAGCGTTACCTAGATACTTCCTATGACAAGACCCCTGTTCCAAGATGGCGGCGGTTTTGACGCATGCTTAGAACCCCAAGGTGACATCTAGTGTATATGTCTATGACGTTTGTCAACCAATCAGAATCAAGCATTCAACAGCCCTGTAGGATTCACCTTACCTGATTGGTTCGAGGCTTCTGGTCTCACCCGTTATTTAAAATAAATATTTAAAATAAAACTGTTGTTTTTTTATCATATTATTTTCGCAATCATAAACAGAGACCATTTACTCCATTTTGTAATGGACGATGCACCATTGAATTATTACAAAAATAAAGTCCCTGTAAGCATAATTTGTGTAAAATGAGTAAAAGTTGTTAATTTCAGCTGAAAACTGCAGTGAATTGTAAGCCTACATGTTACATGTTTGGAAACGCACGGTTTTAGCATGATACATTAATGCAATAAATGACATTTGACGATTTTGAATAATTTCAGGCATCATACGTCTTCTACCCAGTGAATTTTTCAAACACTGAGGTAAAACTAGCAGGCCTAGGCTCTGGCGAAGAGCTGGTCGGGATTTAGATGCTGGAGTAGCCTACCAAAGAAATCCAAAATTATTTTATGTACCATGATGATATCTAGACTTCACTGTTTTTTCGTTTGTTTTTGTTTTAAATATATCTTCACCGTTGCAACGTCTTCGCCTTGACGTTCGATGTCAGTTGACAATTATGCTTTGCGTTATTTTAACAATTAATTAGTTTTGCTCAAAACTTCCTCGTGCATTTGACGTTCGATGTCAGTTGACAATTATGCTTTGCGTTATTTTAACAATTAATTAGTTTTGCTCAAAACTTCCCCGTGCATTAACTTAAGATTAATAACAAACAGGAGCATATAAAACATGTTTTAATAGGTTTATTTCTTGCATCTGTCATTAGTGCTGTAACGTCTGCATTTTCCAACGGGGGTGCTGCATGTGAAGTATTCTTCTGTTCTTTACCCAGTGCATCTTCAGCTAATGGGAATCTCAGTCCTTTCAGCCACAAGGTGTCAGCAATGCTCTATGTGACGTGATGTGATTCCTCTTCCGGTCTGAAAGCGGATGGTAGTTACTTTAGATGAGAGGTCAGTGAAAGTGTTGCACGTTTAGGTATTAGGATACACTCTCAGAAAAGCTGTCTCTGGGACAGTGCCCTTTCAAAAGGTACACAAAAAGAGTGCATTAGTATCTTAAAGGTGCATATGGTACCAAAAGTGTACATATTAATACCTTTTTAAAGGGTCCAGACACAGTGACAGCTTTTGTGACCATCATTTCTGAGAGTGCAAATCTGATCATAATAACCTGGGAGTGATATAATGTTTATCTGTAGAGCAAACACGTGTATTTATCTGTGTGTGTTCAGGGTTCCCACACCTTTTTTTTTTTTCAGGCCTTCAAAATTAAGGACTTTATTTATAAGAGTAGGCCTAGTGAAATATTTGACTTCTCAGCATTATTTGAATATAGAAGTAGAATAAAAAATTTTTCATGGTGATTATGACTAAAGATTGTATTTTATTTCCTTGATTTTTTTCAGAATCACAGTTTTAAAATTCCCTGATATATCCAGGTTTTCCATCACACCGAGGAGCCTGATTTTAGAGGCTTTTTTAATTAAAAAATCATTACAATCTTCAAAAGATCCCACTAGACTCCCACTGAAAGGAACGGATATTTAAAACTGCCTTCATTGTAGAAGTCACAGTATTTGAAACAAACTCGCAATCAGCGTTATTTATAGTATATGGAAAAATACTATCAAACATTCCCTAAATACGGTCTGATCCCGTCAGTGTGAAGTAAACAGCGACTTGTTTAATATGGAAGCTTATGGGTATAAATTAATTTTTTTATTAAATGTAATATGTAAAATGGCAATCCTTTTCTATAGCCTATTTAAATGAAACATTTTCCATACCAAATGTGCAAAGTTTGTAGCAAAATGTTCATTAAAATTCAATAATATCATTTACATTTGCTATTTAACATATGCTTTGAACATATATTTGAACATTTTATATGTTGCAAAATTAAAATGAACATCTATTAAAGAAATTATCAGATATGTAATATGTTCAAGAAACAATTGTAGCAAAATTATCATTTAAATGTTATTTTTCTTTATCATTTTTTTCTTATTTCTCAAACGGTTCAAATATATGTGTGTAAATGATTGTAAATTATTATACGTTTAAAATTCCATAGTATTACAGATCAGGGTCAAAAGGTCAGAGTGGGCAGGATCGCATCGCTTTCATGACGGCAGATGTTGGCATTTACAATTAATAATCTACCCAGGGAATTGCATTTCCCAATTCAAAACGCACATCTTGCAATTAATAGAGACCAATTAGCGAAATCAGAAGTTGCAGTGAAGAATCAGACCATTGAAAGCTGTCTCCCCCTGAACACGCGTCTCGTTTTGCATCTGAAAAACATCAGCGTATGGATATCAAACACTGCACCTGCTGAAAGACGATGAAAAATGACAAATGAAGGCTGTGTCTGAGCTGATTGCTGGCTGAACTCGCGCTGATATAGTTGACCTCACTAATGGGTGCCAACCAGTTGAACAGGGAGAGAAACCACAGATTGCTCCAGTGCCTCGCGCTGAACCCGCACGCTTGGCTTTTATTTATTCATTCCTTTATTTTTGTTGCACGAAAGCCTGGGAAGTCTATAAAAATGAGCCTTTGGTCTCCTCACCGGCAGTTTACCACTAAAACATTTTTATAATCAGCCTTTATTGTTCATTCGCTCCTTGTGGGAGATGCGCCCATGTTCATTTTTTAAAAGGGCAAATCAACCATAATTCAGTTTATAAACTGCGGCGGGGCTGGCGCATGCATGGATGAATATTCATGAGCTTTCCTGAAGCTGCCACTGCACGGTGATTCATTAGGCATATGTAAATATCACTCACTTTAATTGCCCCTAAACTGACTCAACATAATGTTGTCATTAGCAAATTATTACTTATTTGTCTTGCTAATCGTACAGTATGGCACAAATGCAGCGTCTCTACATATATGATTGCAATTATAAAGCTCTTTCTCAGTGGCTGCCCGCATGATGTGTGCTGTCCTCACTGCTGAGATGGATTGTGGGTAAAGGCTGGGTTGCGGGCGGCGATGAGTTAGTGAGGTGTTTAGAGATGTGAAACAATGAAACAAACGGGCACTTTTGTGGGTTTACGCTCACGGTGGGCACCAGACGTCCTGTCACTGCATGCGAGTGAAAAATAACCGGGATTATTATTATGATGCACAGAATATAACGTGGCGCTTTTTCAAAGCTATCGTAGTCATAATAGGAAGTTGTTTGAGGTTGAGAAAGGAGAAATACTCCGATGACTAACATAATGGTCCCATCAGCGGTGAAAGATGTAGACATATTTTAGCTGTTGTCTGTAAAGTTTAAAAACTGACATGGTGTTTTAGCAGATGCAACTCTAGTTTGAGTTAGATGTTGTCAATGTTTCTAATTATAACTGGTCTTGTGTTAATAAAAAAAGTAAGATGCATTACATTATTGCACTTGCAGGAAGTGAAGAGA
>JAULUF010000025.1:4432500-4532500 GCA_031834385.1 Semotilus atromaculatus
AATGGAGAATATGAGGAAAATAATGTGTTTTTTTGTTCTAGCAGAGGCCCAAAACAAAATCTAGACTTTGAAAAAGGCCATAATAGGTCCTCTTTAACAGTACACATTATATTACCTACTGTATAACTCTTTTTATTAAGTGCTGTTTTGTTACTTTAAAAAAAAGTGTTTTGGAGAAAAGATAAAAATTGAATTCAGTAGTTTCAAAAATGTTTAAGCAAATTAATTAAACTGAAGTAACATGCATTCCTTTTTTTAAAGTAACTCAAATATTATTGTTTAAACGTATAAAGTAATGTGTTTCATCACTCATAACATTAAAGGAGAACTCCGGTCAGTTTTAACATTGAGCTAATTTTTTGGTAAATTTGGAGTGATTTGCACCCTGTTGATTTGCACAAATTTGCACCCTGTTGACTTCAATGGGGCAAGTTTTAAACCTGCTTTTAGCCTCTTAACATATGTCATTACAAGTGCACAGCCATGTGAGTGGTGTTATTAAGAGTGAACACGGTCAATCTGGCTGCAGTAGATCTAAAAGATATTAATAAAAATGATGTTAATTCAGCCAGCTCACATACCTGTATTTTCTTCCTGTTTTCGGTCGAAGTCCACAGTAGTCAATTATCGAGTTCGCGTGCGCGGCCAGGCTGTATGAGATCCCATTCTCCCAACTCGATAATTGACTACTTTAGACTTCGACCGAAAACAGGAAGAAAATACAGGTATGTGAGCTGGCTGAATTAACATAATTTTTATTAATATCTTTCACATCTACTGCAGTCAGATTGACCGTGTTCACTCTTAATAACACCACTCACATGGCTGTGCACTTGTAATGACATATGTTAAGAGGCTAAAAGCAGGTTTAAAACTTGCCCCATTGAAGTCAACAGGGTGCAAATTTTAAAAAGAAAATAACACGGTGTACGCAACGCCGATTTTTGTCGTTGTTCTCTGTACTGACATCACTCCAAATTTATCAAAAAATTAGCTCAATGTTAAAACTGACCGGAGTTCTCCTTTAAAGCTACAGTCCGCAACTTTTCCTCTTTGTCACCATCTCTGTTTGAAATCTGTAACTGCAGTTATTCGCGGAATTATCATCTTTACATGAGTTGTACATCGGCATGAAACAGCGCGGATGAACACAGTGTTTTGAGGCGAGTGCTGCTGTCAATCTCCGCGCTGTGTGGATACTGTCATTCAGAATCACAGATTCACTTTTTGAAAGTTTGACCAACATAAGAATTGTCACCGGATAATGTAATCTGAACAAGTAAGTAACATTTTTTGTTCTGATCAACTAAGGGGGGAAAAGCATTTGAAATGATGAGCGATCGTTAGATTTAATCAGCGCGATTTACAGCAACCATGCAAATTATACTTTGTTCTCAAATTGTTCATATTAACAACATCAGCATTGCGTGACTAACGTTACATTTAATGTGTTTTATGGTTAACGTTACCTGTGTAGTTCAGAATTCATATTCTCCATAATAGCTGAACGAGAAAGGCACAACAAAGGAAACTCCATAACTGTGTGAATTAAGAAAACAATTGTGGTACTGTTACACGATTGAACTATTGAAATGTCTTACTTGTTCAGCAGAAAAAAGCCGTCTCTTCTTCCGTTTCGAACCCCTTTCGAACACGGAGTTCACACACCGTTCAAAAGCCCCGCTGATGTTTATCCTTGTGTTCGCATGAGCCGGTTTCTTTCTCTTTCTCTAGCCACCTTAAATCCGAAGTACGAAGTCTTTTGGGTTTTATAACTGCTGAATCTCCAGTTGACACTGATGATTGTCGTTTGGATCTTTCTGGATCCGCCATAAGTTTAATTATGTAAAGTGCTGCGAGAAAAGGCTATACATCTCTACATCTCTACATCTCCTCACGCGCAGTATTGCCGGCTATAGCCGAAACTCCTTCTTTATGTGTACGGGTGTGACGTAATGACTCAGTATAGCCGGCTAGCCGAGACTCCTTCTTTATGTGTACGGATGTGACGTAATGACTCAGTATAGCCGGCTAGCCGAAACTCCTTCTTTATGTGTACGGATGTGACGTAATGAGTCAGTATAGCCGGCTAGCCGAAACTCCTTCTTTATGTGTACGGATGTGACGTAATGAGTCAGTATAGCCGGCTAGCCGAAACTCCTTCTTTATGTGTACGGATGTGACGTAATGAGTCAGTATAGCCGGCTAGCCGAGACTCCTTCTTTATGTGTACGGATGTGACGTAATGACTCAGTATAGCCGGCTAGCCGAAACTCCTTCTTTATGTGTACGGATGTGACGTAATGACTCAGTATAGCCGGCTAGCCGAAACTCCTTCTTTATGTGTACGGATGTGACGTAATGACTCAGTATAGCCGGCTAGCCGAAACTCCTTCTTTATGTGTACGGATGTGACGTAATGACTCAGTATAGCCGGCTAGCCGAGACTCCTTCTTTATGTGTACGGCTGTGACGTAATGACTCAGTATAGCCGGCTAGCCGAAACTCCTTCTTTATGTGTACGGATGTGACGTAATGACTCAGTATAGCCGGCTAGCCGTGACTCCTTCTTTATGTGTACGGATGTGACGTAATGACTCAGTATAGCCGGCTAGCCGAAACTCCTTCTTTATGTGTACGGGTGTGACGTAATGACTCAGTATAGCCGGCTAGCCGAAACTCCTTCTTTATGTGTACGGGTGTGACGTAATGACTCAGTATAGCCGGCTAGCCGAAACTCCTTCTTTATGTGTACGGATGTGACGTAATGACTTAGTATAGCCGGCTAGCCGAAACTCCTTCTTTATGTGTTCGGATGTGACGTAATGACTCAGTATAGCCGGCTAGCCGAGACTCCTTCTTTATGTGTACGGATGTGACGTAATGACTCAGTATAGCCGGCTAGCCGAAACTCCTTCTTTATGTGTACGGATGTGACGTAATGACTTAGTATAGCCGGCTAGCCGAAACTCCTTCTTTATGTGTTCGGATGTGACGTAATGACTCAGTATAGCCGGCTAGCCGAAACTCCTTCTTTATGTGTACGGATGTGACGTAATGACTCAGTATAGCCGGCTAGCCGAGACTCCTTCTTTATGTGTACGGGTGTGACGTAATGACTCAGTATAGCCGGCTAGCCGAAACTCCTTCTTTATGTGTACGGATGTGACGTAATGACTCAGTATAGCCGGCTAGCCGAAACTCCTTCTTTATGTGTACGGATGTGACGTAATTACTCAGTATAGCCGGCTAGCCGAAACTCCTTCTTTATGTGTACGGATGTGACGTAATGACTCAGTATAGCCGGCTAGCCGAAACTCCTTCTTTATGTGTACGGATGTGACGTAATGACTCAGTATAGCCGGCTAGCCGAAACTCCTTCTTTATGTGTACGGATGTGACGTAATGACTCAGTATAGCCGGCTAGCCGAGACTCCTTCTTTATGTGTACGGATGTGACGTAATGACTCAGTATAGCCGGCTAGCCGAAACTCCTTCTTTATGTGTACGGATGTGACGTAATGACTCAGTATAGCCGGCTAGCCGAAACTCTTCTTTATGTGTACGGCTGTGACGTAATGACTCAGTATAGCCGGCTAGCCGAAACTCCTTCTTTATGTGTACGGATGTGACGTAATGACTCAGTATAGCCGGCTAGCCGAAACTCTTCTTTATGTGTACGGCTGTGACGTAATGACTCAGTATAGCCGGCTAGCCGAAACTCCTTCTTTATGTGTACGGATGTGACGTAATGACTCAGTATAGCCGGCTAGCCGAGACTCCTTCTTTATGTGTACGGATGTGACGTAATGACTCAGTATAGCCGGCTAGCCGAAACTCTTCTTTATGTGTACGGCTGTGACGTAATGACTCAGTATAGCCGGCTAGCCGAAACTCCTTCTTTATGTGTACGGATGTGACGTAATGACTCAGTATAGCCGGCTAGCCGAGACTCCTTCTTTATGTGTACGGATGTGACGTAATGACTCAGTATAGCCGGCTAGCCGAAACTCCTTCTTTATGTGTACGGATGTGACGTAATGACTCAGTATAGCCGGCTAGCCGAAACTCCTTCTTTATGTGTACGGATGTGACGTAATGACTCAGTATAGCCGGCTAGCCGAAACTCCTTCTTTATGTGTACGGATGTGACGTAATGACTCAGTATAGCCGGCTAGCCGAGACTCCTTCTTTATGTGTACGGGTGTGACGTAATGACTCAGTATAGCCGGCTAGCCGAAACTCTTCTTTATGTGTACGGCTGTGACGTAATGACTCAGTATAGCCGGCTAGCCGAAACTCCTTCTTTATGTGTACGGATGTGACGTAATGACTCAGTATAGCCGGCTAGCCGAGACTCCTTCTTTATGTGTACGGATGTGACGTAATGACTCAGTATAGCCGGCTAGCCGAGACTCCTTCTTTATGTGTACGGATGTGACGTAATGACTCAGTATAGCCGGCTAGCCGAGACTCCTTCTTTATGTGTACGGATGTGACGTAATGACTCAGTATAGCCGGCTAGCCGAAACTCCTTCTTTATGTGTACGGATGTGACGTAATGACTCAGTATAGCCGGCTAGCCGAAACTCCTTCTTTATGTGTACGGGTGTGACGTAATGACTCAGTATAGCCGGCTAGCCGAAACTCCTTCTTTATGTGTACGGATGTGACGTAATGACTCAGTATAGCCGGCTAGCCGAGACTCCTTCTTTATGTGTACGGATGTGACGTAATGACTCAGTATAGCCGGCTAGCCGAAACTCCTTCTTTATGTGTACGGATGTGATGTAATGACTCAGTATAGCCGGCTAGCCGAAACTCCTTCTTTATGTGTACGGATGTGACGTAATGACTCAGTTTAGCCGGCTAGCCGAGACTCCTTCTTTATGTGTACGGTTGTGACGTAATGACTCAGTATAGCCGGCTAGCCGAGACTCCTTCTTTATGTGTACGGATGTGACGTAATGACTCAGTATAGCCGGCTAGCCGAGACTCCTTCTTTATGTGTACGGATGTGACGTAATGACTCAGTATAGCCGGCTAGCCGAAACTCCTTCTTTATGTGTACGGATGTGACGTAATGACTCAGTTTAGCCGGCTAGCCGAGACTCCTTCTTTATGTGTACGGATGTGACGTAATGACTCAGTATAGCCGGCTAGCCGAGACTCCTTCTTTATGTGTACGGATGTGACGTAATGACTCAGTATAGCCGGCTAGCCGAAACTCCTTCTTTATGTGTACGGATGTGACGTAATGACGCAAAGACATGCTCAAATTTCCAGCGGAAACCCACCAGTACCACTGGAATTAAAATCATTATTACAAGCTAACCGTTTTGAATCTAGCTATTGCAAGCAGATACTTTTGAACACTCGCTGAATATGTTTTTTAAAAAATAATTGTTTTTGATTATTTTTAACTTAAAAAAAGTTACGGACAGCAGCTTTAAGTAAGTACTCAAAGCTGATTTTGAGTCCTTCAGAAACTATTTATCGTTCTAATACCACTGTATCCATCAACACTGGCAATTAAAAGTTGTTTTTAAGCTTCTTGAAGTTTCTGATTCATCCATTGTCATAAAGTGTTATTAAAACGACGACTGTTAGACGGTTCCAGCCTCGCCTGACACTTCCAGCTAATGTTCAGACGGTGTTGATTTGATGAAATTGGTGCGCCATATGCTAGCAAAGCCAGACACCTTCATTTGCCCACACAACCTTCCTGCGGGTCTTAACGGGACATCATTTGGGCTTGTTTATCTAATGCGTCTGTTAATGTAATTTATAGCATTTCCACGCCAGCGCATGCTAAGGAGAGAGGCATAAGATATGCTAATGTCTTTGTCAGCCCAACTTTACTGCAGTAAAACAAAACATTTGCATTTGATAGAGCACGTAATAAAGTGGTCATTAGCATTTTAAATGCGTACAAATAGAAATATGGGGAAAAAAAGCTATTCGGACTGTTGGCAAATTAAATACACAGCTACATGGCATAATCATATTGCTTACAATAAAGAGCTCAGAAAGTTTGGACTTCTTTATATTTATCAGTCTGTCCCGAGTGTGTCTGTCTCAGTCAATACTGTAATATAATAGGAGGACAATGGGAACATGTCCTAACCTCTTATAGCCAAGGCCAGTTTTCCTCTCAGAAGATTTATTATATATTTTTTTATATTTTGCTGCATGCCGGCTGTACAGTAAACCAGTGAAATATTTGAACGAATATTTAGGTGCTATTTAATCAGCAACTGCAATGACATGAAACTAAAGCCAATCAACAGGACATGAATTTGCAAATGGTGAAAATATTTTGTAATGACTTATTGAGTCACATATCCTCACAATGACAATATAATGATTTTGATGTGCTTTTATTTGGCCTCAATGTGTCCTAAAGACTTGCAATAGTTTTGCAGTCCTTTAAGAGAATCACTGTTATAGTCTCGTTTCCCGTCTTCTGTTTAAGGACTCTTATTTTGTTTTTTGTTTTTTTTTGCCTTGTTTGCTTCCATAGTTACACTCACCCAATTCCCCACACCTGTTCCTTGTTGTCTTGTGTTTAATTGACACCCAGTGTGTCCTGCTCTTCGTCTGCTGTTGTTCTTGATGGATGTTATGTGTGTGTTTGTTTCAGGTCTGTTTTTGCCCGTGTCTGGATTCACTTTCGTTGTGTTTGTTTTAATAAATGTTTCTGCTGTTTCAGAAAAAGCCTTCACTACAACAATGACCGTGTTTGTGATTTACACTGCAGAAGCAAAAGCTCAATTCAATGAATTCCCATCAATCAATTCAAACTGGATTTTAAAATGAGTTTACACCATCATTCAGATATGATTTTAGTAAAATATACACTATTGTTTAAAAGTCTGGAGTCAGAAAGATTTTTTTTTTAAAGAAATGATTATTTATTGAAGAAGGATGCATTACATTGATCAAATATGACAGTAAAGACATTTATAATGAATGAATCCTGAAAAAAACACATCATGATTTCCACAAAAATATTAAGCAGCATAACATCAATAATAATCAGACATATTTTTGAGTAAATCATCATATTAGAGTGATTTCTGAAGGGTCGTGTGACACTGAAGACTGGAGTAATGATGCTGAAAATACAGCTTTAATCACAGGAATACATTAGAGTGAATGCTGGTAAAGTGGGACAAGTTTAGATACCTAGCCTAGATGTTTTTTCTTTTCTTTTCTTTATTACTTTTGTCAACTTTAAGGTCCAGCTATAATATTTCACTTTGAATACAGTTGATATAATGTGTTATTTGCAAGGTATATACCAGTAAATATTTTGAGGTCATGCTCTCCCGACAAATTTGTGTTCAGCTAAAGTGGGCCATCCCTGATTTATCAACAATAGGCATATTAATTAAAAACACATGATTTATCAAACAAACACATTCAACAACACATTTAACAAACCTAAAAGCAATTCATCAGTTCACTCAAATGTGTAAAATTCAAAACAACCGATAGTAAATGTTGTGTTGTGTATCAGAATACTCAGAAATCAGAATATGAATAACATAACATATTAAAAATGGGACTATAACACATGCAACAACAAATAAAAATTCAATAAGTGGAACATTTAACCATATTGTAAAATAAATTCTGTCTATTTTTTCTCTAAACACTTTAAATGAGCTTAAATTGTGTCCATATTTTAAAGCTTTATATTCTGCATGTACATTTTGCTCCTCATCCTTTCTTCACTCCACAGATTGACTGTAATGCCTCTACTTATTCTCTTTATTTCCTGAGTTGAATTTCCTAACGGCACACTCACTTCTGTTTTCTAAAAAGTAGATTATACATGTCAACTATAAACTAATCAATGAATGTCAATGAATTTGAGTATAATTACTAAAGGTTAAAGTTCGCCCACGTTACCTGAATCCCTGGTCCACTTAATCTAACACATTCAGCCTAAGTGGGCCAGCAATATTTAAACACCTTTCAAGTGTTTTTGAAACATTTTATTCTTTGCATTTTATTTCCTGTTAACTGTAACATAGTCACTGTCACACGAGTATTTGTTTACATTTAGTGAGCAACCTTATCATTTAGAAAATAAAATCTTATGGCCACACCCACCAGTGTCATATTTCATCAGCCAAAATGATTCTATCATTAAAAGAAATAGTTTATCTTTAATTAAAGACCATTGTCATGCTCTGAAAGTGTAAACCCATTGTGCACCGCACAATCAAACTTCAACCGCCCACTTTACCTTTTAAATTGTACAAATATTTCACAATATTAGCCTACCATTTTTACTGTATTCATGATCAACTAAATGCAGCCCTTTATATGTATATATATTATATATATATATATATACAGGTGAAACTCGAAAAATTTGAATATCGTGCAAAAGTTATAATTTTAATGATTATGGCTTACGAAAACCCAAATTCAAAATCTCAGAAAATTAGAATATTACTTGAAATCAATAAAAAAAAAGGATTTCAAATATAGAAATGTCGGCCCTCTGAAAAGTATAATCATGCATATGTATATAGTTTTATATACTAAATATATTAGTTTCACCTTTTAATTTGAATTACTGAAATACACAAATTTTTCACATTTCACCTGTATATATATAGGCCTATATATATATATATATATTACCAACCTCAAGCTCTAAATTTTGAACTTAAGTATTGCATTTTATTATTTGAAAATAATAAAAAAATAAAATAATTTTTAAAATATCAAGTAGCGTATGTTTTATGTAGCCTAGTGTTAACAAGTGTGGAGAACATGCATGCTTTTTCTCTCTTTTTTTTTTTTACATTTATTTGAATACTTTTAATACTTTTAAAAAAATCACACTTTTAGGCCGCTTTAGAGCAAATATATTATTACTGAGATGCCAAATAGTTTAGTGAGAATAAGTGAGGTGTGGATGTGAAGAAGCCTGAGCTCTGCCAGTCCTGCACGAGACACGCTCTTCACACAGATGGCGTATTAAACTGCCCTCCGCTTCTCCTGCTGTTGTTGGCCAAACTTGTGCCGAAGTCACTAACATAGTCAGAGTCTGTAGAAAACAAGATCTGATGGAGACGAAATCCTCCGTTTTATGCTGACTTGGCAACATGTGTTCTGTTTATCCTTGTTGATTCTAACGGTTGTATTGTTTGGTTTAATTACAGCTATTTTGGATCTGGCTGACAAGCTCAGCATTTGTAGATGTTGTTTTCATTGCAGTGTGTGTGTGTGTGTGTGTGTGTGAGGCATGCTGTCCGTTCTTGTCCTATTACTATGGAAATAAGGCTGGCGTGACAGGTGGCTTTACAACCAACACAATTAACTTCCTCCATTAGCTGATGGGCTGAGACACACGGGGATCCGCCTCGTGCGCACAGGCCCCGGGGCCCGCGAGGCAATGACACCCTGTGTGCAGCTGCGTATGAGAGGGGTGGAGAGGATCACGTCCCCCTCAATACCTCCAAATTACTCTATAGTCGCTGCTCCTCCTGAGAAAAGAGCTCTTTTCCAACTCCAAATGGCTTTACTGTCATTTGCAGCACAAGGGTTTTGATGGCCCTTTCAGAACCTCTTTGCTTCTTTAAGAATTCTAATTGTTGATGCTAATTATACACTTTAATTGCATGTATAATTGGTTGATTTTTGTCCAGTCTTTAACAAATATTTTGAGCAAGGAATAATTGACTCCAGGCCTTCTTGGTGTTCTGGAAATGGTTTAATTTTATTCTAATGGTTGCTGCATTTATTTAGTTTGATAATTGCACACCTTCGTTCTCTCAAATCTCAAACACACTGCAAGATTTAAATATCGTGGCACGTCAAGATGTTATTACGATTATCATGCACCACACGTGAGCTCATGAAACTCATTTTTTTCTCAGATTAATTGTCGTGAGGGGAAAAAAGGGAATGAACCGGCCTAGATATGCTTATTGATTTAACATCATTTACATTTACATTGCGCTTTTATCGCAGTGAAACTAACAGTAGGACAACAATATGTAAGTGCTGTGACCCTTCTCAGTTTAATCTAACGCAGTACATGTTATTTTTATTTTTTATTTAATGTAATAAAAAATAGAACAGAAGAGAAAGTGCTGGTATTGCTGGATCAAGTGGACATTATGGACTGCAGTTCCTCTATGAAATGCTTTTGATTTTATAATAAAATAATGTCAAGTGAACAACTGAACAAATCAAATCTTTCTTAATGTCCCCTCCAAAAAGATGTGAAATCATTCACCCACAAATTATATTTGTCATTTTCTTGCCACAAAATGGTGTATTTCTTTAGTTACAAAGTTACAAAAAAAAGAAGCCAAAAAACACCATAAAGGAATAATAATAATAATAAAGTAATAATTATGAAGTCTTTTGAAACCATTAGGTTTCACCACGAACTAACCCTTATTCACTGAATATCTTCCTCTCATTTGCATTTGATAGCTTAATGTGCTCTTGTTCATTAAAACTGTATGACATGTCACGTTTGGTTTGATGTTGCTGATGTCAAAAAACGTTGGTTAATAGGTTTTAAATCAGTGTATAATGACCAAAATGTCTTCACATAAATCTATCATGAAGTCATGACTATTTTAAATGACTTTTATGGTGTATTTTAGGAGCTAGGCAGTATAAATGACCATACACTAGCAGACTGTCTCAAAAACAAATAAATAATACAGTTTTAATGGCATTATGATGAGTAAATGGTAACAACAATTTCATCTCTAATCTTTAGGGCCCGAGCACCGATGACCGATGGTGAGAGGACCCTATTGGAATTGCTCTGTTTATTAGTATTAGTATTTCATCTATTATTTCAGGATATGTGCGAGACACATTGTGTGGTTTATAAGTACATTGTCAGATTAGAGCAATCAAGCAGAAGGAATCCACTTTGTTTGCCGTTTATGGGTAATTAGATAAGTGTTAGTTTAACTTCACGCTGGCCTTCACCTCCCGACTGCACTACCTGAAAGATAATGGCCCTTGACTAGTGAGTGCTAATGAGCTGAGAGAGAGAGAGAGAGAGAGAGAGAGAGAGAGAGAGAGAGACTTTAACAATCCTTTAATTACAATCCTTTCATTTTATTACATGAAACCTACACAAAATATCCACCACACTATTTCATAACAACAAACAATACAAAATGACCACACACACACACACACACACACACACACACACACATGTCTGGTTCGCTATCTTTGTGGGGACTCTCCATAGGCGTAATGGTTTTTATACTGTACAAACTGTATATTCTGTCCCCTTACACACACACACACACACACACACACACTGCCCCTGTCCCTAAACCTAAACCTACCCATCACAGGAGACATTCTGCATTTTTACATTTTCAAAAAACATTACTTAGTGTGATTTATACGCTGTTCTCCTCATGGGGACCGCTGACTGGTCCCCACAATGTAGGTGATTTCAGGTTTTACTATACTTATGGGGACATTTGGTCCCTGAGCACACACACACACACACACACACACACACACACACACACACACACACACACACACACACACACACACACACACACACACACACACACACACACACATATACACACACACTTTTTTTTCACAATTTAAAAACAACCCAAAAATGACTCAATCTTTGTTTAAAGGAAATAAAAACACATAGATATAAATTTGCAGAGAACCATCCATGCATATTTCACATAAACACTTTTCTACTCCCCAAGTATAGAGAGAGAGAGAGAGAGAGAGAGACAGAACACTCGGAAATAAGCAAGACTGCAGGTCAGATACACATGCACCGTATATATATATATATATGACTGGAGCATCACATGAAATGACTGCACTACGAGTGATCAGTCCACGCATCTTTGTTCTTACCTAGCTGGAAATGAAAGAGAAAGCAATGGCATTTCGTTTGATAAATCAACACCCATACATAACATTAGAGGTGTTCAATATACAGCAGCTAAAGACATTTTAGTGCAATATTTTTAAGTCTTTTCTACGCATATATTTATGTGTTTGTCCTTAAAGACCATTGACTATTCTGCCTTTGAAAATGTTTAATGTCACGATACAACAAAAATCGAGTTAAAAGGCATTTTCACATTGATTTTCCCTTAATGAACACAACTCAGATTTTGTTTTAACAAAACGCATAAACATCAATAATTACCTTTATATTACTATTATATTACTAAAACATTTTTGTTTTACATGTAATTATCTGAATCAGAGTTTTAAACTGAGATCAATCTTAATAACTCTAACATCGTCGTTCTTAACGCTGAAATGAAAACAATGAAAACAGAAAGTGATAATGACATGTAGGGAACTTAAAGGCCAACTAAATATTCACAAATTATTTTTAATTTGCTTGTTTTTATTTACGCAAAATCATCACAAATATATCATTAATATTTCATATATCGCCCAGCCTCACACAAAACACACTACTACAATACATTTCTAAAAGCTATTTGATGGCGATTAAAGTGAATCTCCTTCTGCGCTCCTCCTTCGGCCCGATGACCACTTACATCAAAGAGTCCCGTTGGACTATGAACGTCTCATGCATGAGTGTAATAAAAAGGGCTTTTCATTGGGAAACACACAAGAGGGTAAAAGGTGAAGCTTGGCCACCAACACTCAGAGTTTACTCAACGCTGACCTTAAGGCCTTCTGCTTCATCGGGGGGGGGGGGGGGGCTTGAAAAGGTTTACATCACTATAAAATCACACATCAGTATTTCTGTGGAGACTGTGGGAGACTGGGAAACAGCTATATTAGTCTGGTCGTGCAATCTGACAAAAATAACTCGCTGCTTTATTACAATAGTACGATAAACCATTGGAGAAATGAACTGAAACCGAACAGAGAGTCACACCTCCATCAGGACTGTCATCAATGATGTCATGTGCAGGTTGTGGAGTAAAAACTTCTGCTAATTAATCAAAGCAAGATTGCAATCATTGTCAGATTGTTTATCTTCACATGAAACGACACTTTACGCTATATGTGTGGTTCATTTAGGGTACGTTTACACAACAACGATATATGCTTAAAAAGGAGAGGTTTTCCATTGAGTTTCCCACGTACAGACGACATCATTGTCAAAAGGATCCCGTTCACACGGATCACCACTAAAAACGGGCTGTTCTTCTGCCAGGCCAGTAGATGGCGATGAAACACTATAGACTGAACACGTGATACGCGTGTGCATGACGTCACCGTCTTCAGAGATTCACGTTTTTGTTGTTTACAAGGAGACCGTTTTCAAAAACTAGCACTTTGAAACCCGTTTTCAAAACTTTGTGTTTTCAGGGACCCAAAATTGCGCTGAAGAGCATGATGAAATCTCTGCGATGCAGTCTGCGAATGTTCATTGGAACTACAGGTGAAACTCGAAAAATTTTAATATCGTGCAAGTTCAAGTATTTCAGTAATTCAAATTAAAAGGTGAAACTTGAATACATATGCATGATTATACTTTTCAGAGGGCCGACATTTCTGTATTTAAAATCCTTTTTTTTTTATGATTTAATGTTATATTCAAATTTTCACAGTGGACACAGTGGACCTCCAGGAGTGGCTTCGGACTCCCCTGTTTTACGATAAAAAGGTACAGATATTCTCCCTTGTGTGTTCTTGTCCGAGTGACGAGCCATTTTGTTTTCTGTTCAGTCCACAAGACTGCTGATTCTCTTCGTGATCCAATTGGGACAAGACCCTACATCTGTTGCTTAATTGAAATAAGAAAAGTAGCAGTCTCGTTTTGGCTCTTGTTGGGCATTGTTGATGGATGGGAGGGACGCTCTAATGGGAGACAATCCAGGGCCACATTTAGGCAAGCTCTCATAAAGTTGTTATCCTCCCACTGGTTTTACTGGGTTTCCAGGGGGCTGGAGAGGGCCGTCCCAGCTGAATGACAGTTATCCAGAACAGGTCATAAAGCAGCAGAGGTTTGCAGGATTGGCGAGCCAGCATGGAGAATGAGCATAATGAGACGGAGCCTGACGCAGCCTCTCAGGGTACAAGCCTGGGCTCTTTTCAGCTTTATTGTCTGGTGTGTGAGAGCTGGTGCTGGTGGGCAGAAGGAGCAGCAATGCCTCATCAAGCTGCTGTGATTTCTCTTCTGAAGTGCCTGTGACAATGGCTGCTTAGGAGAGACTTAGAGGGAGACAATGCAAGACCACCAAGCATTTTACTGGGATAAGGTTCGGGACGGCCAAAAAGTGCCTCCTTTTCCAAGCCCGCATGGCCTCATTTTAGATGAAAATCCTTTGGATGAGATCAATGTGTTTTCCCGTTCTCTGCCCTCGCCAGCACATCTGTATTTTCTCCACCGTACCTCCCACCTTGCGGCCCAATGGCTAATGTGTAATTAATGAAACAACCGCCCTCATGTCGACTCGCACAATGGCGAGCGGGCGCTCCTCGGGACATGTTTTGGTGAATGAAAAGGCCAGCCCCTCTCTCCTTACATGTAACCCTCCCTGGGCACAAAGCACCCTCCCCTGTATCCAGCTTAGCCGCAAAGCTTACATATTAATCTCTTCTCGCGGTTCCCCGTCTTGACGAAACCCGCATGCAAGCCTTCATTTTCTGGTCATGTGCACCCATTAGAAGGGGGCGAACCAGACACAGAGTGACACACAAAGCAGAATGGAGGCTACCAGGCTGAAACTGAGCTTGAAAAGAGACAAACAATTGTTGGCGCTGAAAGGGACAGTTAAAGTGAGACAGCGAGAGGCCGTTATCGCGGCGGAGTCCCGCGCCGGACTTTACAACCAGCCGGTCTTGCGGAGTCTGCCGGTCTCTGGTTGAGCGCTGGATGTAGTGATCTGAAAAGCTGGACTTGTTGGCCATCTGGCACATTTTAGCTTCTCGAATGATGTCCCGATATACAGTAGTCAACATTTGAAGTGGATTCATCAAAGTTATACATGAATTTTGAACAACACCCGTTCTTGTCTTAGGACAACTTTGATGAACTTTTTTGATCCACTTCAAATGTTGACTGCTGTGTGTACTTCAGGTGAAATCGAAGAACGAACGGGTGTGACTTCATTTTGAACTAAATCTGGCCAAAACAAAAGTGTTTTAGGGTCTGTTTTGGTGAAACTTTGTCTGGCTGTTAAACACACTGGAACTGGCCTTGGTCTGTGGCGATCGTGTAACAGGTGTGTGTGCTTGACGTGGAAATCATTTCTGGTTTATTCCATCCCATACAGAAGTTTAATATATGACATATTGCCCACATATCAAGATTGATATGTATACCTATATGTGTAAGGCAATATTTTATTATCACATACATGCATCCTCTGGAAGAAATAGTTTAAAACATAAAGTGGAATATAGCCACAGTATAGTTTGTATATGTACTGTACATATATTAATTATATACGACATGTTAAAAATATAGATTTATTTTAAGTCATAAAAGCAACATTATGCCAAAATTCTGTATGCATATATATATATTTCTTAATTATTAATATGTCCATCTTTTGTATTCACATACATAATATTGACATATATTAACAAGTTTTGGATGGATATGTATGTGCATAACATTTATGCGTTCATACATGTGTGTCATTTATCTCAAACATAAATGTACATGGAAAGCATACAATGACTCTGGGAAATAAAAAAAATATATATGCAAAAATAATAAATGATAAATATAAAAAAAAATTTATCCATACATAAAAATAGAAAATATTGGTAATTTCAGTTATGGCATATAACAGACCAGTGTTTAGATAGCATCACAGTTTTTGCACTTTTCATGACTAAACCTACAAGTACACTGTAAAAAAAAAAAAGTTGGATTAACTTAAAAAAGTAAGTTACCTGGTTGCCTTAAAATTTTGAGTTCATTGAAATTAAAATTTTGAGTTAATACAACAAAGGAGATTGGTTTAATAAATAGAAACTCAAAATATTATGTTATCTGAACTACATTAATTATCTAAGTTGATTTGACAAAATATAAAAGGTTGTGATAACAAATCATCCAAATTCATTTTTTACAGTGTACATTTCATGGGCACAAGTATGGTGTAATACGTCTCTATATATTTAAGCTATGATGGAAGAAAATATTTTAATATTTTAATTTTACACACACACCTTTAAGTATAATAATGTCGTACTAATGTACTACAGCAATAACTGAATAAACATAATGTTTTGGAGCAAAGCATGTTGTAATGAGTTATGGTATTTAATGGATCCTTTCCCAGTGTGGCCAATCTTTCAAAGAGTTTTCTGAGACTGACGGCTTTGAAAAGTAAAGTATAGTTGTTGCAGGAGCAGTTACGACTTCACACTGCTCAATCTAAAGGGAAACATAAAGGTATCATTTTTTACACTGAAATGTTAATTTGTCTAATTTTGCCTAATGAATGCAAATGTCGTCTTTGAGGAAAATAACCCTGAAAATATTAATTAGAAACCTCACATTCATTGTACTGCTTCTTACAAGCTCTTTAATTAGGGAGCTTTTATCGTTTGATCGCAATGATAATTAGATTTCTTCAATTTCAAGGTTTGTTTACTTGTAAGATAACAGAATATAGAATCAAGGGATTCAAAGTTTCATTGATATCTTTCTCTCAGCAACCAAAAAAAAAAAAAAAAAAACTTTTCCCAGTTTTGATAAAAAATTTGCAAACACAAAAATAAAAAAATCTGATTTATTTAGTCTAATTTGGCTGCTAAGAGAAACAGAAATAACCATATTAAAGTTATCAGGATAGAAGGATAAAGAAGTGTATCGGTATGCGGATTGCATGTAATAGCATATCATAGAGTGAAAATGACATGCATATTATGATTGCAAAAAAAAAAAAAAAAAAAAAAAGTCTTGTTAATTAAACTATCCATTTCTGCAGTGATTTGTAGAGGATCTTTTCTAGGTTAACCAGGCTGTTAACAGGGAGCGTTCTAGCATGGGCGAGCAGTAACCCGATGTAATCCGGGCCTCCGTCGCGTCACCTATTGTCTGAGAGCATCGGGCCCTTCAGGGGCCGGACGGCCCTCGCTCAACCGCGCCGCTCTGTCAGCGGGACAACTGTGCCATTAATACGGCCGGCTTCTGTGACACTTCTCATTACACTGATGAATAAACTTAACATGATTTGGGAGAGAAATATTGTGCATTTAAATGTATTTGGACACTTTCTGGTTGTCAAATGTTAGTGGAACATAATGTGGTTCTCTGCACCTTTGGTTCCTCTGTTTTTATGGGAACTGACTTCAAAAAGTCCCCTAGTGCCCTGATGGAAGTCTAATGAGGCGGGTTCTCCAGCATCAGGTGTTGTTTGCAGATTTTATTAACATTAACAAAGATGAATAAATACTGTAACAAATGTATTGCTCATTTTTAGTTAATGTTAATACATTAACTAATGTTAACTAATGAACCTTATTGTAAAGTGTTACTGATATATCTAATGCAATGGATGATTTTTTGAAGTGAGCAAACCGTTTTAGAGCCACATGTAGCCACATGTTTGAAATGCTTCTGACGTGCCTCGTACGATTCCTGTCGCTGTCTTAGGGATTGTTTTTGCAACCCTGGCCAATCAAAAATGACCCCTGGTTTCACAGACGAGGCTTAAGTTAGTCTCAGACTAAAATGTTTTAACTGAAAGCTACTTGCACTGATATCTTAAAATATATCAGTGTCATTGTTTTGTCTCGAGATTCACACCAATAATGTTTTTTTTTTTAATGCACGTTTATAAAAGCTATTTAAATGTCCTAAATTGAAATAAGGCCTGTAATCATGGCTTAATCTAAACCCTGTCTGTGAAACCAGACCTAGGTGTAGAAAGCATTTTCACTCAGATATCGCTAGAAAATTTCACTTAATTTCAAAGACGTTAAATTTTGAAGTAGACATTTTCTTGTGAAATGTACGTTCTTAAAATTAAAATTTCCAAGAGGAGTGTTTTCGCAGTGATGCCATAGAAGAACCATTTGTGGTCCCACAAAGAACCCTTCAGTGAACAGTTATTAAAATATACACATTTTAAAAACCTAAAGAACCATTTTTCACTATAAAGAAACTTTTATGCAATCAAAAGATCCACGGATGTTAAAGCTGCTTCACGGAACCATCAATGGCAATAAATATAAAGTATACTCCAATAATCTTTATTTACAACTTTTTGGTTAAGTTTTACTTCAATGGTCCACTTTAGACTTATAACTACACGTCGACTAACTCTCATTAGAGTATTAATAGTTTGTAAGGGTTAGTAGAATAATAGTTGTAAAGTTACTCATAGTCAGTAGAATATCTGTTGAGGAGCATCAAAATAAAGTGTTATCAGATGTTAAGCAGACAGTCTAAAGTACTCTATAATAGAGAGTTAGTTGACATGTAAAATGTCGGATCATCAAAATAAAGTCCCTCATTTTGGACAGTGTCTGCAGAGTGTGTATAGTGCAGGAGTGAGACGAGTGTGTCTGCTGTAAGCCTGAGTGCTGTGGTCCAGGTTGTGGGATGGTGTCCTGCTGTTTGGGTTTCCTTCTCGGGGCAGCAGTGAGTAAATGAGACCCCCCCCCCCCCCCCCCCCCCCATCCCTGTCTCTCTCTCTCTCTCTCTCTCTCTCTTCCCTCTCTCCTCCGCTCACACACTGAGACATTTTTCCACATTGGCCGGATTAGGAACACTTTCACTTAGATCTATGTGGTCGCCCCCACAGACAAAGAAACACTTGGAGACAGGATTAGTAGGATTAAAAAGGATTCACATATGTCCAGTTCAAGCAATTGGTATTCAAAGCTTTACACTTTCAAATGCCACCAAGAGAGAGTAAAGCAGTCCCGAGCTTTTCTTTGCATTGCAGCACCTTTATGAGGAACGATTCCCTTTCAACTTCCTCTGTGGTGCAGTGAATTCATGTTTTCACTCTTTTTATGCGGGGATTTTATTGCTGTGGAAAACCAGGGAGACGACGAGAGGGAACACTGTGTTTATCACTAAACTGGGAACTTCTGTTTCAAAAATACTGTGGGAGAGTCTTCATCTCTCGTCATTTCTTTCATTTCTATGATGTTCTGATGATTACCCTGCAATTTAGACTTTTGTTTTACTTTGTACACAGAAATGTTGATTGTTTTCATAATTATGAGACCACATGCAAAGCTTGATCGTATTATGCAAGCAAATTTACAATCTCACTTTGTTTGTTTCACATAAACCAGATGATAATCTAGAGACACTGTAACATATAGCATAATGTCTGTATATCATCTGACAATGAAAAACATATTTCATATTTATCTTACCAATATATAAATGATATTTTCTCTGCTTGTAATGGAAAAGACTAAATTAAATACAAAGATCTTGTAATTACGCATATTCAATAAGTGAGCATAAATCAGTATGAGCTCAATTTTCATATAATTATTAAATATGTCAGACAGCATTTACTGCTCATCCATGGTCGAATGCTCAGGGCAGAATCTATATCTGTTAATATTAATATTAATCATAATCGTAATCATAATCAGTCATTTAAATAAGCTTAGGGACAATATTAATAAGTACATTTGAACACATTGTCTGCTTTTTCGATTCATAATAAAATTACAGAATTTTGTCATAGATAATTGGCTAAAGTAAGTGTTAAATTTACTAAATACCAAAGTTCAGGTGATTATAATTAAAATTGTAATGTTTTTTTTATTATTAATAGTAACTAATATGTTTAACTTTACCTTTATTTTTTTTATATAAAGAAATGTAACTGCACAGACACACAAAAGCAATGCAAATAGGTTTTTTGCACCATGAAACAGGTTAAGAAATTATTAACTGATTATGAAATTAACAAAATACACACTGCATTTTAAAAAATGACAATATGCATTCAGGATTAATCTTTGTAACACACACACACACACACACACACACACGTAATCCGTAGGATCATTACTTAATCTAATCATACTTGTTAATATTATTTTAGACGGGCGAAAGTAATAACAAAATATTACTATCCTATGACGCATACCAATAAAGATACAGTATGCATATTTTGTGATTGCATACATAATCAGTGAGTCGAAATGTATGGTGCAAGGTGTGTTGTGACTGACCCGGCATCGGTTCTTAAGTGTGGAGATGTATTTGCAAAGTTTCGGAGGCTCCTGGGCTGAAGTGTCCCCCCATGGCGTCCTTACAATGAATATGAATAGATGCTCCTCTGGTCAATGGGACAGTCAAAGCACACCGCTCCAGATAATGGGGACGTCATCCTAACAAGACCGTTATGAATAGAGGGGCTCCTTTTGTTTGGCCCCTGTCGAGCAGCGCTATAAATACTGAGTCCTGTGATGCGACTCCACAGATACAGAGAGCTTCATCAGCGAGAGAGATCAAAACCAGGCGACACGGCCTCGGTCGAGAGAGAGAGAGAGAGAGAGAGAGAGAGAGAGCGCAAACCAGGCGACACGGCCTCGGTCGACAGAGAGAGAGAGACTGACACAGAGAGAGAGAGAGATAGAGGCTCCGGTGGGATAAATCAGGTGATCAAGCAGGAGTGACTTGAAATAAAAACAAGACAAGAGAAAGACAACCTCCTACACAAGCTCAGCCATAAAATGAATTCGGACTCGAGCTCCAGCAGAGCCTCCTCTCCAGACATGGATGAGATGTTCCTCCGCGACCACCACCTCCTCCACCCGCAGGACGCGCGCCTGAACTCCGTGTCCTCCACGCAGAACGAGCTGCTCCAGAAGATGGCCAGCGAACACTTGTCCAAATCTCCCTCTGGCAGCAAGTACAAGCTGAAGAAGCAAGTGACCGAACAGGAGGTCCAGCAGCTGCGCCTGAAGATCAACGGGCGCGAGCGCAAGCGCATGCACGACCTGAACCTTGCGATGGACGGGCTCCGGGAGGTCATGCCGTACGCGCACGGGCCGTCCGTGAGGAAGCTCTCCAAGATCGCCACTCTCCTGCTGGCCAGAAACTACATCTTAATGCTGACCAGCTCCTTGGACGAGATGAAGCGGCTGGTGGGCGAGATTTACGGAGGCCATCACTCGGCGTTTCACTGCGGGACGGTGAGCCACGGCGGCGCGCATTCCGCGAGCACGGCACACCAGGTGCATCACCCGCTCCTCGGGAGCGCGCTGTCCTCTTCCACCTCCTCGACGCTTTCGACCAGTTTACCGGGACTTACATCCATCAGGGCCCCGCACTCTCTGATGAAGAGCACCCCTGCACCCCCTCTGCACCTCGGGGGCAGTTTCCAGCACTGGTCGGGCCTGCCGTGCCCCTGCACTATCTGCCAGGTGCCTCCACCCCCCCACCTGCCCATCACTTCCACAGGACTCACGAGGCTTTCCACGGAAAACAAGGACGTGATGAAGTGAAGTGTGCATTGTGGACTGGACTTTGCATGATCTGTCTGTTTGTTTGTTTGTTTGTTTGTTTGTTTGTTTGTTTGTTTGTTTGATTGTTTTAGCCCTTACAAATACACTACTTCGTCCTTGTAACAAGGATCTCATTGATTGCTTTGTAAGGTAGCCTACAGTTATGGAGTATGTGCTGCATAACGCACTGTAAATAATGTCAGGGGCCGCGCGAGGCTCCGTGTACATTCACTGTAAATGAGAGTAAATTGTTCTATTCGAAATGGAATCTTATGTGTTTGAAGTTGCCCTGGAAACGCGAACACTCCCCTTGCGCGAGCTTACTTTGGTAACCATATTGTCCGCCAAAAAAAATAATAATAACCTAGGCTACATTCATGTGGGATCACCTTTCTGACATTGTATCTGCTTCAGCGTTACAATTCTCGGTTACACTTTATTTGAAGGTGTCTTTGTTACAGTGTCATTATACATTTAAGTACTGAGTATTAATTAGCCTACCTATATAATTAGGGTCTGATTTGGTTTTATTGTTAGTTGCATGCATTTATGCATCATTTATAGTTATTATAGTAACTACAAGTAACATATGTTAAGGACACTGTAAAATAAAGTGTTACCCATCTCTAGACGTTTTGGCGCAAATGTGGCTACCATGGTAAAGTTGCGTAAGGCTACCTGTTGATCATGTGATGTGATGATGATGAGTCGCGTGCATGTGTCTTTCTGCAAAGGGCGTGAAAAGACGAAACCCACATGTTCCTTGTAACAAGGATTGTGAAATGGCATTTCAGATGGAAACTGTACGACTGTGGATTTAGTTCGCATTAGAGTGTTGTTATAATGATATCTCTCTTTCGATTCTTTTATTCATCCATTGTCTGCCTGAGTAATAGCTGAACCTTCAGTGTGTCGTATCTTTATTTGAAATTCTTCAGCATGAGCATGATCCTTTTTCCTGGGAAAATTTTGTTATTCCAGAGAGATTGCCGTGGTCTTTATTTTTGTACATTCTTGTTGACAAATGAGATATTTATTATTGCCCAGTGTTCCTGGATGAAATTTCAATAAAACGTTGCTGTAAAAAAAAAGAAAGAAAAGATTGTTTTGTTTTGTATATTTTGTAACATGTTGTGCATATTACATGTGTGCGCCTTAGTTATTACAACTGCATTTGAAAAAAAATATGGATCAGTCCGCTCTTACATATCAAAAAATATTACTGAATATAGAGATAATTATCTGTTTGCAATACAAAAAATAATTTAATATACAATCACATATTTTACACATAAAAACATTTTTCAATACATAATTCGTCACAGACAGAAATCCTTGCCTTGGCACTCAACATAAAGATACATTAATTCGGTAACACTTTATTTTACAGTGTCATTGTTATTTTACATTGTAATAACTATGCACAACTACCTAATATCAATCCTAACCATAGTACATGTAGTTAATTAATATTACTCAAATGTATTTACAATGAGACACAGTGTAACCATTAATTCCTATTTTAATTAATATAAAATAAATAAAGAATGGAAAAAGACGGAATGTGTTTAAACATTTAATTTGTGCATGCTATAAAACATGCCGTCTAAATGTAAATTAAAAAAATTAAATAAAAAAACGGTTTCAATGATAGCAACAAAATAAAAATCTACTCGGTACTTTTACACATATTTCTTTCGGAGAGTTGTGACAGCAAAATTAATTTTATTAGAAAATCTTATTAACTGGTATGATGATTAAAAAACTAGCAGCCTATACAAAAATAGGCTATAATACATCAATGTATATTAGCCTAATAATATTAAGAATAACAGTTTTATATAAAGTAATAATAATAATAATAATCATAAACCGTTATATTTTATATTTGTATTGTGAGGGACACGATGCTTTATTTGGTTCATCTATTCTGTTACATTTTTTTTTTAATGAAAATTGCTGAAGGAAATATTGCCTATCCATAAAAAAAGAAGAATATTTCCTATATATCAGCGGCAGAAGTAAATCATAAAGTTGCACTGGACGCATTTGAAACACAAAGGCAGTCCCTCGGGTGCTTTCACAGACAGCAGCTGAATGTATGTTTGTAGAGATTACAAGTTAATTGTTCATGTGGGAATGGGAGAAGAAAACATCAGAGAGCGCGTGCGGATTACAGGAGCCTAAATGCAGAAGATTAGATATTCAGGACTCTATTCTTGAGGGATGTAAATGAGGCGAAGGATTAAAAAGCTCTTTGTAACTAACTCGTTGAGGGGCTCAAGCCCCTTTTTTAGACAAGTAACAAGAAGAGCCTGGGCGAGCTAGTTTTACACTTTGTTTTTAGGGACTACAAACGTGTATGAACACTGGCCAGGGCTCGAGGCAGATGGAGGGAACGCAGCGCGCGCTTGAAAAACGCCGCGTTGGCAATAGGCATTTCCGTAATTGGATTCGTTCTACTGTGCAAATCATTCATTTATCCACTGATTTTCAGAATCAGCGAATTAGAATTTGTCGTTAAAGTTAAGTAACTGGGTTCTGTAGATCGCTTGATGATTAGTGTTCGTGTTACGAAGGAATATAAATTTAATTTTAATTCCTGAGGGAAATAGCAGTGCTTGAAATAATCCAGAAGTTCAATAGAGTTTTTTTTTTAAAAGATAGATTCGGTTTTATGTAAATTGTATCTATTTATCTCAGCATCCCAATCACTTTATAGATGGTGAAATAGATCTATAATGGTGAATAAAGACCAATCACAATTCAGTAGCCGATAAAAATAAAGAAAGAAGGCTAGTGGCGATTCATCAAGCGTTTCCATGTTGAACTCCAGCCTACAAGTCAAGTTGAATAATTAACATTAAATGTAAGAAACATTTCGAAGTTGACCATCTTCATGTAGGCTATTCTGGAGTTGCCCAAAATGTTACCTTTCTGGAATATTGGTTTTGATGGAGATCAAAAAGATTTTATGATATGAAATACCAAAAGATTTCACAACATTGTATATTGGAAACATTATGCACACTGCGTTGTAAGATATTAATTATTAATATATTAAGTGTAATAGGCTATGTAAGAAGAGTTTACAAGGCTGGACATCCCCTATCTTGTTGAATGGATAGAAATTGTAAAAAAAAAAAAAAAAAAAAAAAAAAAATATAGACGATTTGACTTTTATTTTTAGACTTAAAAACACTTGTTTATAAAATACTGGAAGAAATGGATTGAGTTGTGTATTGTAAACAATGACTGTACAGCCCCAAAAGAACGTATCAACCGCCCCCCCTCTTTTTCCCACTTCTCCCTAATGTTGTTGGCATATGTGTAATTTTCTTGAAAAACCATCAATGAAAATGGCTTACAGGAAAAAAATAATAAATAAATAAATAAATAATAATAATAATTCAACCGACGTTGACCAATCAGTGTAAGTTTCAGACAATTGGCATCGGAACTCTGTAGGTCGTACAAAAATCAAACAAACAAAAAATCGGTAGGTCGTGGGCTACAGTTGAACTTAAGGGCTCAATATTCTGAACCATTTACATCATAAGACTGAAATTATCAAACCATCTTTAAATGAGGCGGTTCGAAAAGCATTTTACATTTTCTAAAAAGGTTAGTGTTAGTTTTTGGTGGTGAAAATAGCCATCCCAAATGTATTTGTGATATCTAAGATAAGGGTATATGGTGCCTGGTCATTTTATCATTCACCACATGACTTGAAGCATCAACAAAATCGGCATGAAATTGAAGAGTTTCTTCTCTCCTATTGAGACGTATGGCTTGATTTTGTCCACGGGGTATTGATTGGATGGTTGTTGTTTGCTATTGGTCGATCTCATTTGATTGACAGGTTGTCCCGCCCACGCACCATTGCACGCGTCACCAGATTAGGGAGGGCATCAAAAAAGATTTTGAGGGCACAATATCTATAAAAAAAAACCCAATGTGCACAGATAAATAATTTATACTTAATACTGCAATATTTATTAATAATATGGTGACTTTATAAACAGTTATGTGGCAAAGGTTAATCCTTAGATTGCTTTACTACAGTATATTAAGTCTGTCTAATTCTTGCTTCTAGATTGTTTTGTGTTCCAAATAGTGCCTAAGCTGCAGGCTAGCAAAATGGAAAGCAGCATGCGGTAACTATCGTGCGCTTCTGGAGTCAGAATCTGTCATTTGTCAAAGTCTGTGTTTATGTGTTATGTCTTCCAAAAAAGCATCTGTGAGACCGCTGATGTAGCCAATGAGAGCTCTGCGCAAAGCAATTCTCACACACTCGCTCGGAAAGGAAATTAAACGCCTCATGGTATTTTTCGCTCCATGCTTCTCCCTTTGTTTCCTTTAATTACAGTTTGGTGGTTAATAAACTCCTTTCCTGCTGGTGCTTCATTAACCATTCTGATTGTTATGATAACATGTTTGTTTGCAGCTCCTTTTTATAAAGTTGAGATAGTTTTCTATGCCGCACGTTTCCAGGTTAGCAATTGTCGGGTTTAAAGTATGTGCATTAATTAACATTTGTCTCTACCCCTTAACCCTAACCCAAACCTTACCCCCCCCCCCCCCCCCCCCCCCAAAAAAAAAACTATAATCCTATAATCCTAACCATAATCCTACCCTTTCTCCTAAACCTAAGCACACCTCAAGCTCATTAGCATTAAATGTGTGTATTTTCCAGAACAGCCACCAAAGATTTTAACTCAGACTTTACCTTGCACCCATTTATTCAACTTGTGATTTGATGCAAAGCACAGTTTATGTAGCACAAACGCTTCAGTCCACTGAAGGCAGCAGATTGCCAGCCGTAAACTCGGAGGGGTCAAGCGGGGTTGGGAGAGACTCCCGAGCTCCCGGGTAATTTCCCTGCGGCCGCTGTCCAAAAGACAGCTACGCTAAGTGGAGGCCTTTCTTTCCACACATGACAAATGGGTAGAGTCCTCGTCAGTGGACACACCTGTTACTAGAAACACTTGAGATTTTACACTTTCGAGAGTGGCCTTATTACCATCCGACCGCTCAAAGGTCTCGAACAATAGACACGGACGCTAACAATGCTCCAGGCCCAGGGCTAAAGAGAGTCCCGTCAAAGCCAGGCTTGTGCCGGGCAACACCGGGGGCTGCAATTGAAAATAAATTTCAGTTGAATAAGGGCATGGGGCACATCGGAGGAACCCGCAAGCTTCGGCTAGAACAAAAGCAGTTGAGGGGATAAGTTATTGACTCTGCTGACAGGATGAATGCAGTTCATTATGCCTGCCAGTTACTCTAGTCCATGTCCCGGGCTGAATTAGGTGGCAGGTGCATGAGCCATTTTGCACTGCCCCCGGGGAATGCCTAAGGCCTGTCATCAGCTGATTTCATAGACAAATGTTTATCCCATACAGCCAAAACAGAAAGCATATTTCCATCATAAGAGCGTTTTGCAACAGCCATTAGTGTCACCGCTCATTTGCATGTTAATTGTGCAGTTAAAGCGGCAATGTCCACGTTTGCTATTGTTCACACTATGGTACACTGGGAAAAAATGGTGTAGAAACTATTTGCACTCAGACATTGCTTGTAAATACCACTACTATGAAGAAACGGCAAGGAAATTTTTAAGTTTAGAAAGACAGAATAGTTTTTTCATAAAACTCTTTTTTTTTTTTTTTTTTTACAGTGTATGTTTTAAACGCTATGTGAAAATCAGTCCACCATTTGTACTGGCCTGGAGCGGCTTTATTAATTCAAAGTACTTTTACGCATCATATCACCCGTTTACAACACCGTCATTCTTCCGTTACAGGGCAGAAACTTCAAGCATAATGTCCTCATTTAAATTGATAATTCTTCAGTGTTCATCCTGGAAGGACTTCATTGCGGATAACCAAATTACAAGCTAAACAGACTAAGCAAGAAAGCACAAACCCTGGAGCTCAATGACAGAGAAGCAGATCCTTTTTGTGTTAGTCAATCTACAACATCCAAGTCAGCATTTGGCATCCCTTTTTACTCTAAATACGACAACATAAAAGAGCGAGGCTCTCAGTTCTGTGCTCCGTAATGTTCTCCTACTGTGTCTGACAGATGGCGTTCACTAGTTGGCCATAAATGGCTGTCACTGAGTGTTTGTCTGTCTGCCAGTAGCCTATGGATAAGGGACTCCCTGGGAGAATGTTACTGCCCTGATATTGGCGAAAACGAAATGTCCTTGATTGTCAACCGCCAACGAGCGAGGTCCTCACGGCACCCGGGCCTTCTGGTCACAGAGAGGGAGGTTTAAGGGAGTTGGTGTGATCAACGGATGTGTGTTTATTTAAATTGTAGTCCGACACATGCTTGAAAGCTGTCGCGGCTAATGGAGCATGAGGTGAACATGCTCTGTAAGATGTTGGGTCACCAGGGTTCACTCGAAGAAGAACTATGCATTGTGTAAATGTTTCAATGAAGTTGCTTGAATACTTTCTCCTATTCCAGTTGAATGTTCAGATACAACTATTTAAGGAAGTCAGCTGAACTGTTGGTGCTTTGTAAATGTTGCTCACTTGAGCTGTCCAACTTTACAAATGATGGGAGTAACTTTACATCCAATCAGTGGCATGATGGGAAGCTGCAGTTTCATTTGGTGCCACCAGCTGTGCAGAAATGACTCACGCAACCTTTCCTGAAAACCTTATCTGACTAGAGAATCAATGTACTTATATAAACAGGATTGGTTAGGCAGAACCGGAATTGGAACCGGAAGATTTCTTATGATTCCCAACCCTAGTCCTCATGAGATAAGTATAAAAAACAGTGTAAAATGCTGACAGACAAATTCGGCGCTACATTTTGTTTTTTTATTCCGTTTTCAAATTGTTTGTTGACTAATTTGCATGAAGTTTAGATATCAGTGCCTTCTTTTTGCCTACACTGATACAGTATACAGATGTGTGTTCAGATTATAATGACTGACTGATACACTGATACAGTATACAGATGTGTGTTCAAATTATAATGACTGACGCTGATACACTGATACAGTATACAGATGTGTGTTCAGATTATAATGACTGACTGATACACTGACTATACAGATGTGTGTTCAGATTATAATGACTGACACTGATACACTGATACAGTATACAGATGTGTGTTCAGATTATAATGACTGACGCTGACACACTGATACAGTATACAGATGTGTGTTCAGATTATAATGACTGACTCTGATACACCGATACAGTATACAGATGTGTGTTCAGATTATAATGACAGACGCTGATACACTGATACAGTATACAGATGTGTGTTCAGATTATAATGACTGATACACTGATACAGTATACAGATGTGTGTTCAGATTATAATGACTAATGCTGATACACTGATACAGTATACAGATGTGTGTTCAGATTATAATGACTGACTGATACACTGATACAGTATACAGATGTGTGTTCAGATTATAATGACTGACGCTGATACACTGATACAGTATACAGGTGTGTGTTCAGATTAAAATGACTGACGCTGATACACTGATACAGTATACAGATGTGTGTTCAGATTATAATGACTGACGCTAATATACTGATATACAGATGTGTGTTCAGATTATAATGACTGACACTGATACACTGATACAGTATACAGATGTGTGTTCAGATTATAATGACTGACGCTGATACACTGATACAGTATACAGATGTGTGTTCAGATTATAATGACTGACGCTGATACACTGATACAGTATACAGATGTGTGTTCAGATTATAATGACAGACACTGATACACTGATACAGTATACAGATGTGTGTTCAGATTATAATGACTGACGCTGATACACTGATACAGTATACAGATGTGTGTTCAGATTATAATGACTGACGCTGATACACTGATACAGTATACAGATGTGTGTTCAGATTATAATGACTGAAGCTGATACACTGATACAGTATACAGATGTGTGTTCAGATTATAATGACTGACGCTGATACACTGATACAGTATACAGATGTGTGTTCAGATTATAATGACTGACGCTGATACACTGATACAGTATACAGATGTGTGTTCAGATTATAATGACTGAAGCTGATACACTGATACAGTATACAGATGTGTGTTCAGATTATAATGACAGACGCTGATACACTGATACAGTATACAGATGTGTGTTCAGATTATAATGACTGACTGATACACTGATACAGTATACAGATGTGTGTTCAGATTATAATGACTGACGCTGATACACTGATACAGTATACAGATGTGTGTTCAGATTATAATGACTGACACTGATACACTGATACAGTATACAGATGTGTGTTCAGATTATAATGACTGACGCTGATACACTGATACAGTATAAAGATGTGTGTTCAGATTATAATGACTGACGCTAATATACTGATATACAGATGTGTGTTCAGATTATAATGACTGACACTGATACACTGATACAGTATACAGATGTGTGTTCAGATTATAATGACTGACGCTGATACACTGATACAGTATACAGATGTGTGTTCAGATTATAATGACTGACACTGATACAGTATACAGATGTGTGTTCAGATTATAATGACTGACGCTAATATACTGATATACAGATGTGTGTTTAGATTATAATGACTGACACTGATACACTGATACAGTATACAGATGTGTGTTCAGATTATAATGACTGACGCTAATATACTGATATACAGATGTGTGTTCAGATTATAATGACTGACGCTGATACACTGATACAGTATACAGATGTGTGTTCAGATTATAATGACTGACGCTAATATACTGATATACAGATGTGTGTTCAGATTATAATGACTGACACTGATACACTGATACAGTATACAGATGTGTGTTCAGATTATAATGACTGACACTGATACACTGATACAGTATACAGATGTGTGTTCAGATTATAATGACTGACACTGATACACTGATACAGTATACAGATGTGTGTTCAGATTATAATGACCGACACTGATACACTGATACAGTATACAGATGTGTGTTCAGATTATAATGACTGACACTGATACACTGATACAGTATACAGATGTGTGTTCAGATTATAATGACTGACTCTGATACACTGATACAGTATACAGATGTGTGTTCAGATTATAATGACTGACACTGATACACTGATACAGTATACAGATGTGTGTTCAGATTATAATGACTGACACTGATACACTGATACAGTATACAGATGTGTGTTCAGATTATAATGACTGACACTGATACACTGATACAGTATACAGATGTGTGTTCAGATTATAATGACTGACACTGATACACTGATACAGTATACAGATGTGTGTTCAGATTATAATGACTGACACTGATACACTGATACAGTATACAGATGTGTGTTCAGATTATAATGACTGACACTGATACACTGATACAGTATACAGATGTGTGTTCAGATTATAATGACTGACTCTGATACACTGATACAGTATACAGATGTGTGTTCAGATTATAATGACTGACACTGATACACTGATACAGTATACAGATGTGTGTTCAGATTATAATGACTGACGCTAATATACTGATATACAGATGTGTGTTCAGATTATAATGACTGACTGATACACTGATACAGTATACAGATGTGTGTTCAGATTATAATGACTGACACTGATACACTGATACAGTATACAGATGTGTGTTCAGATTATAATGACTGACGCTGATACACTGATACAGTATACAGATGTGTGTTCAGATTATAATGACTGACGCTGATACACTGATACAGTATACAGATGTGTGTTCAGATTATAATGACTGACGCTAATATACTGATATACAGATGTGTGTTCAGATTATAATGACTGACTCTGATACACTGATACAGTATACAGATGTGTGTTCAGATTATAATGACTGACGCTGATACACTGATACAGTATACAGATGTGTGTTCAGATTATAATGACTGACGCTGATAAACTTATACAGTATACAGATGTGTGTTCAGATTATAATGACTGACGCTGATACACTGATACAGTATACAGATGTGTGTTCAGATTATAATGACTGACACTGATACACTGATACAGTATACAGATGTGTGTTCAGATTATAATGACTGATACACTGATACAGTATACAGATGTGTGTTCAGATTATAACGACTGACTCTGATACACTGATACAGTATACAGATGTATGTTCAGATTATACTGACTGACGCTGATACACTGATACAGTATACAGATGTGTGTTCAGATTATAATGACTGATACACTGATACAGTATACAGATGTGTGTTCAGATTATAATGACTGACTCTGATACACTGATACAGTATACAGGTGTGTGTTCAGATTATACTGACTGACGCTGATACACTGATACAGTATACAGATGTGTGTTCAGATTATAATGACTGATACACTGATACAGTATACAGATGTGTGTTCAGATTATAATGACTGACTCTGATACACTGATACAGTATACAGATTTGTTTTCAGATTATAATGACTGACACTGATACACTGATACAGTATACAGATGTGTGTTCAGATTATACTGACTGACGCTGATACACTGATACAGTATACAGATGTGTGTTCAGATTATAATGACTGATACACTGATACAGTATACAGATGTGTGTTCAGATTATAATGACTGACTGATACACTGATACAGTATACAGGTGTGTGTTCAGATTATACTGACTGACGCTGATACACTGATACAGTATACAGATGTGTGTTCAGATTATAATGACTGATACACTGATACAGTATACAGATGTGTGTTCAGATTATAATGACTGACTCTGATACACTGATACAGTATACAGATGTGTTTTCAGATTATAATGACTGACACTGATACACTGATAAAGTATACAGATGTGTGTTCAGATTATAATGACTGACGCTGATACACTGATACAGTATACAGATGTGTGTTCAGATTATAATGACTGACTCTGATACACTGATACAGTATACAGATGTGTGTTCAGATTATAATGACTGACGCTGATACACTGATACAGTATACAGATGTGTGTTCAGATTATAATGACTGACACTGATACAGTATACAGATGTGTGTTCAGATTATAATGACTGACGCTAATATACTGATATACAGATGTGTGTTTAGATTATAATGACTGACACTGATACACTGATACAGTATACAGATGTGTGTTCAGATTATAATGACTGACGCTAATATACTGATATACAGATGTGTGTTCAGATTATAATGACTGACGCTGATACACTGATACAGTATACAGATGTGTGTTCAGATTATAATGACTGACGCTAATATACTGATATACAGATGTGTGTTCAGATTATAATGACTGACACTGATACACTGATACAGTATACAGATGTGTGTTCAGATTATAATGACTGACACTGATACACTGATACAGTATACAGATGTGTGTTCAGATTATAATGACTGACACTGATACACTGATACAGTATACAGATGTGTGTTCAGATTATAATGACTGACACTGATACACTGATACAGTATACAGATGTGTGTACAGATTATAATGACTGACACTGATACACTGATACAGTATACAGATGTGTGTTCAGATTATAATGACTGACTCTGATACACTGATACAGTATACAGATGTGTGTTCAGATTATAATGACTGACACTGATACACTGATACAGTATACAGATGTGTGTTCAGATTATAATGACTGACACTGATACACTGATACAGTATACAGATGTGTGTTCAGATTATAATGACTGACACTGATACACTGATACAGTATACAGATGTGTGTTCAGATTATAATGACTGACACTGATACACTGATACAGTATACAGATGTGTGTTCAGATTATAATGACTGACACTGATACACTGATACAGTATACAGATGTGTGTTCAGATTATAATGACTGACTCTGATACACTGATACAGTATACAGATGTGTGTTCAGATTATAATGACTGACACTGATACACTGATACAGTATACAGATGTGTGTTCAGATTATAATGACTGACGCTAATATACTGATATACAGATGTGTGTTCAGATTATAATGACTGACGCTGATACACTGATACAGTATACAGATGTGTGTTCAGATTATAATGACTGACTGATACACTGATACAGTATACAGATGTGTGTTCAGATTATAATGACTGACGCTGATACACTGATACAGTATACAGATGTGTGTTCAGATTATAATGACTGACGCTGATACACTGATACAGTATACAGATGTGTGTTCAGATTATAATGACTGACGCTAATATACTGATATACAGATGTGTGTTCAGATTATAATGACTGACACTGATACACTGATACAGTATACAGATGTGTGTTCAGATTATAATGACTGACTCTGATACACTGATACAGTATACAGATGTGTGTTCAGATTATAATGACTGACGCTGATACACTGATACAGTATACAGATGTGTGTTCAGATTATAATGACTGACGCTGATAAACTTATACAGTATACAGATGTGTGTTCAGATTATAATGACTGACGCTGATACACTGATACAGTATACAGATGTGTGTTCAGATTATAATGACTGACACTGATACACTGATACAGTATACAGATGTGTGTTCAGATTATAATGACTGATACACTGATACAGTATACAGATGTGTGTTCAGATTATAACGACTGACTCTGATACACTGATACAGTATACAGATGTGTGTTCAGATTATACTGACTGACGCTGATACACTGATACAGTATACAGATGTGTGTTCAGATTATAATGACTGATACACTGATACAGTATACAGATGTGTGTTCAGATTATAATGACTGACTCTGATACACTGATACAGTATACAGGTGTGTGTTCAGATTATACTGACTGACGCTGATACACTGATACAGTATACAGATGTGTGTTCAGATTATAATGACTGATACACTGATACAGTATACAGATGTGTGTTCAGATTATAATGACTGACTCTGATACACTGATACAGTATACAGATTTGTTTTCAGATTATAATGACTGACACTGATACACTGATACAGTATACAGATGTGTGTTCAGATTATACTGACTGACGCTGATACACTGATACAGTATACAGATGTGTGTTCAGATTATAATGACTGATACACTGATACAGTATACAGATGTGTGTTCAGATTATAATGACTGACTGATACACTGATACAGTATACAGGTGTGTGTTCAGATTATACTGACTGACGCTGATACACTGATACAGTATACAGATGTGTGTTCAGATTATAATGACTGATACACTGATACAGTATACAGATGTGTGTTCAGATTATAATGACTGACTCTGATACACTGATACAGTATACAGATGTGTTTTCAGATTATAATGACTGACACTGATACACTGATACAGTATACAGATGTGTGTTCAGATTATAATGACTGACGCTGATACACTGATACAGTATACAGCTGTGTGTTCAGATTATAATGACTGACTCTGATACACTGATACAGTATACAGATGTGTGTTCAGATTATAATGACTGACTCTGATACACTGATACAGTATACATATGTGTGTTCAGATTATAATGACTGATACACTGATACAGTATACAGATGTGTGTTCAGATTATAATGACTGACTCTGATACACTGATACAGTATACAGATGTGTGTTCAGATTATACTGACTGACGCTGATACACTGATACAGTATACAGATGTGTGTTCAGATTATAATGACTGACTCTGATACACTGATACAGTATACAGATGTGTGTTCAGATTATAATGACTGACACTGATACAGTATACAGATGTGTGTTCAGATTATAATGACTGACACTGATACACTGATACAGTATACAGGTGTGTGTTCAGATTATAATGACTGACTCTGATACACTGATACAGTATACAGGTGTGTGTTCAGATTATAATGACTGACGCTGATACACTGATACAGTATACAGATGTGTGTTCAGATTATAATGACTGACGCTGATACACTGATACAGTATACAGACGTGTGTTCAGATTATAATGACTGATACACTGATACAGTATACAGATGTGTGTTCAGATTATAATGACTGACTCTGATCCACTGATACAGTATACAGATGTGTGTTCAGATTATAATGACTGACGCTGATACACTGATACAGTATACAGACGTGTGTTCAGATTATAATGACTGACGCTGATACAGTATACAGACGTGTGTTCAGATTATAATGACTGACGCTGATACAGTATACAGACGTGTGTTCAGATTATAATGACTGATACACTGATACAGTATACAGATGTGTGTTCAGATTATAATGACTGACTCTGATACACTGATACAGTATACAGATGTGTGTTCAGATTATAATGACTGACGCTGATACACTGATACAGTATACAGATGTGTGTTCAGATTATAATGACTGACGCTGATACACTGATACAGTATACAGATGCGTGTTCAGATTATAATGACTGACTCTGATACACTGATACAGTATACAGATGTGTGTTCAGATTATAATGACTGACGCTGATACACTGATACAGTATACAGATGTGTGTTCAGATTATAATGACTGACTCTGATACACTGATATAGTATACAGATGCGTGTTCAGATTATAATGACTGACTCTGATACACTGATACAGTATACAGATGTGTGTTCAGATTATAATGACTGACGCTGATACAGTATACAGATGTGTGTTCAGATTATAATGACAGACGCTGATACACTGATACAGTATACAGATGTGTGTTCAGATTATAATGACTGACGCTGATACACTGATACAGTATACAGATGTGTGTTCAGATTATAATGACTGACACTGATACACTGATACAGTATACAGATGTGTGTTCAGATTATAATGACTGACTCTGATACACTGATACAGTATACAGATGTGTGTTCAGATTATAATGACTGACGCTGATACAGTATACAGATGTGTGTTCAGATTATAATGACTGACGCTGATACACTGATACAGTATACAGATGTGTGTTCAGATTATAATGACAGACGCTGATACACTGATACAGTATACAGATGTGTGTTCAGATTATAATGACTGACGCTGATACACTGATACAGTATACAGATGTGTGTTCAGATTATAATGACAGACGCTGATACACTGATACAGTATACAGATGTGTGTTCAGATTATAATGACTGACGCTGATACACTGATACAGTATACAGATGTGTGTTCAGATTATAATGACTGACTCTGATACACTGATACAGTATACAGATGTGTGTTCAGATTATAATGACTGACTCTGATACACTGATACAGTATACAGATGTGTGTTCAGATTATAATGACTGACGCCGATACACTGATACAGTATACAGATGTGTGTTCAGATTATAATGACTGACGCTGATACAGTATACAGATGTGTGTTCAGATTATAATGACTGACTCTGATACACTGATACAGTATACAGGTGTGTGTTCAGATTATAATGACTGACGCTGATACACTGATACAGTATACAGATGTGTGTTCAGATTATAATGACTGACGCTGATACACTGATACAGTATACAGACGTGTGTTCAGATTATAATGACTGATACACTGATACAGTATACAGATGTGTGTTCAGATTATAATGACTGACTCTGATCCACTGATACAGTATACAGATGTGTGTTCAGATTATAATGACTGACGCTGATACACTGATACAGTATACAGATGTGTGTTCAGATTATAATGACTGACGCTGATACACTGATACAGTATACAGACGTGTGTTCAGATTATAATGACTGACGCTGATACAGTATACAGACGTGTGTTCAGATTATAATGACTGACGCTGATACAGTATACAGACGTGTGTTCAGATTATAATGACTGATACACTGATACAGTATACAGATGTGTGTTCAGATTATAATGACTGACTCTGATACACTGATACAGTATACAGATGTGTGTTCAGATTATAATGACTGACGCTGATACACTGATACAGTATACAGATGTGTGTTCAGATTATAATGACTGACGCTGATACACTGATACAGTATACAGATGCGTGTTCAGATTATAATGACTGACGCTGATACACTGATACAGTATACAGATGTGTGTTCAGATTATAATGACTGACGCTGATACACTGATACAGTATACAGATGCGTGTTCAGATTATAATGACTGACTCTGATACACTGATACAGTATACAGATGTGTGTTCAGATTATAATGACTGACGCTGATACACTGATACAGTATACAGATGTGTGTTCAGATTATAATGACTGACTCTGATACACTGATACAGTATACAGATGCGTGTTCAGATTATAATGACTGACTCTGATACACTGATACAGTATACAGATGTGTGTTCAGATTATAATGACTGACGCTGATACACTGATACAGTATACAGATGTGTGTTCAGATTATAATGACTGACGCTGATACACTGATACAGTATACAGATGTGTGTTCAGATTATAATGACTGACACTGATACACTGATACAGTATACAGATGTGTGTTCAGATTATAATGACTGACTCTGATACACTGATACAGTATACAGATGTGTGTTCAGATTATAATGACTGACGCTGATACAGTATACAGATGTGTGTTCAGATTATAATGACTGACGCTGATACACTGATACAGTATACAGATGTGTGTTCAGATTATAATGACTGACGCTGATACACTGATACAGTATACAGATGTGTGTTCAGATTATAATGACAGACGCTGATACACTGATACAGTATACAGATGTGTGTTCAGATTATAATGACTGACGCTGATACACTGATACAGTATACAGATGTGTGTTCAGATTATAATGACTGACGCTGATACACTGATACAGTATACAGATGTGTGTTCAGATTATAATGACTGACGCTGATACACTGATACAGTATACAGATGTGTGTTCAGATTATAATGACAGACGCTGATACACTGATACAGTATACAGATGTGTGTTCAGATTATAATGACTGACGCTGATACACTGATACAGTATACAGATGTGTGTTCAGATTATAATGACTGACTCTGATACACTGATACAGTATACAGATGTGTGTTCAGATTATAATGACTGACGCTGATACACTGATACAGTATACAGATGTGTGTTCAGATTATAATGACTGACTCTGATACACTGATACAGTATACAGATGTGTGTTCAGATTATAATGACTGACGCTGATACAGTATACAGATGTGTGTTCAGATTATAATGACTGACGCCGATACACTGATACAGTATACAGATGTGTGTTCAGTTTATAATGACTGACTCTGATACACTGATACAGTATACAGATGTGTGTTCAGATTATAATGACTGACGCCGATACACTGATACAGTATACAGATGTGTGTTCAGTTTATAATGACTGACTCTGATACACTGATACAGTATACAGATGTGTGTTCAGATTATAATGACTGACTCTGATACACTGATACAGTATACAGATGTGTGTTCAGATTATAATGACTGACGCTGATACACTGATACAGTATACAGATGTGTGTTCAGATTATAATGACTGACGCTGATACACTGATACAGTATACAGATGTGTGTTCAGATTATAATGACTGACTCTGATACACTGATACAGTATACAGATGTGTGTTCAGATTATAATGACTGACGCTGATACACTGATACAGTATACAGATGTGTGTTCAGATTATAATAACTGCCGCTAATATACTGATATACAGATGTGTGTTCAGTTTCTGATGGACTGAAGTGTGTCAACAACAGGACAAATGGAAGAGTGAAAGAAGGTTCGCTTTGACGCGTCCGGTTTAAACAGCTGGTTTGTGTCTCTATACAGACTGTACAGAATAACAGTTTCATGTTATTATTAAAAGTCTTTACACGTTCGCCGGTTCCCACCTCCTTCTTCCCATAACAATGAACTTTACTACATGATCCCTTTAATATGTCTATATCTTTGTATATATCTTTATTTGCACTTCCATCTGATATCTAAACCAAACCCTAACCCTGTGAAACATGCCCTATGACCATTTGTCATTATTTGCATATACTGTAAATGAGTGCTTTTAGGAAAATTCTTCATTTTGCTTCTGTTTTTGAATGTTCTACTTCTAATTATGAATTTGACAAAAGCAGATCACCACTCAGCTACTCACAGTTATGGTAATTCCCACGTGACGTGACTGCACCATTAATTCTTTGTGGCACAGCTGACAGAAAGTTTGAAGATGCAGATAAAGCGAGCTGTAAGATGTGTGTGTGTGCCAGCTCGTGTCTTGGCATGGAGAAGTACGCTAGTGCCCTTCACTGTAGGGGACATTGTTCGACAAAGTGATGTCGGCACACACAATGAGAGTAATAGACACAATGGATTTCTTAAATTAATTTTTCAGTTTTACTCAGAAATAGACTTTACAAGTCAGATAAAAATGTCAAATGCTTGTACATATTGCATGACACATTTCGATGCCTTAAAACGAATTCATTGAACACAGGCGCCGGAATAAAGCGAGATTATTCTCCATTAGCGAGCGTATGGATTGCCTCTCCAGAGGCGCATTATCTCAAACAAATCTGATTGAGCAAAATTGATACAGTTACTACTTAATCACACGCACAAAGGGGAGTGGTGTACGCTAATTAGGGCACATCATGCAGGCTTTTGGTAAATGGCTGGCTGTCAGCTCTCGCCGGCCGCTGAGAGAGACGCTAGTTAGCGCTGAGACACTGACAGTTTGGCTTAACCAACACTCCACGCGTGGCACGGGGTAAAAACCAATGGATGCAGATGGTGCAATGCAAGCTTATGCTCCAAGTGCTCATTATAGTGTGCTCAGTGTTGTAGTGTGCAGGGTACAACATGATCTGGACTGGTTCCTGATTCAGATGAACCACTGCCACTGTGTCCTTGAGCATTTGACCATTGGTCAAAAGTTTGTAATAATCAGGATTTTTTTTAAAGAAAGAAGTATCTTATGCTCGCCACGGTTGCATTTATGTGATGGAAAATTTTTAAAATATTATTAGAATTTAAAATGTGATTTATTCCTGTGATCAAAGCTGAATTTTCAGTTGAATTACTCCAGTCTTCAGTGTCACATGATCCTTCAGAAATCAGGATAATATGAAGATTTGATGCTCAAGAAACATTTATGATTATTATCAATGGTGAAAGCAGTCGTGCTGCTTAATATTTTTGTGAAAACCTTGACATACCATTCAGAATATATTAATGCTTTTATTCAGCAAGGATGCTTTAAATTGATTAAAATATAACATTTATAACCTTTCTATTTCAAATAAATGCAGTTCTTTTAAACTTATAAGAAAAAAACTAAATTCCACATAAGTTTCCACAGAAATTTGGTGTCGTTTGTGATATGAAATCTTATAGACTTCATGCTGCAAGTCAAAGGTTTGGCCTTTATTTCAGGAGGTTTGGCGAGCTCCGGGACGCTGGCCTCGAGCCAGAAGAAATCCGTCACACTTGGTGAATCTGAATAGCATTTAAATGTAAATGACAGATGGTTTCTAGTGAAAACAAACCTACAATGAATTGAGGGATTTTGCTTCTTCTACAAATAGTTTTTTGAGGATATTGTAAACACACAAAGAAAATGATTAATATTTAGTCATTTTCTGTTATCTGTACATTGCATTATTCCCTTTTAATAAACATAAGCAATAAGGTTGCGAACACAGCTAGGCTTGCTGTACATTATAAGCCTTAAATCACTATATCAGATCTAGGCAACAGATCGCTCTTGTTAAAGATGGCGAGAGTATGAACAGTAATGACAGTGTTTTCTAGCAGTTCAGCAGAGCGTTCATCATTTTTGCAAATTCCTGATGTAAAATCAAATATGTAATTTTGCATACTTCAGTTGTCTAATGCAAACCTTTTCATTTCAAATTATATGATCAATTTAGCAACCTCAGTTAGAAGTTTTATTGACAATTTTCTTTTAGGAATTTCTTGTTACTAGTGAAAAAAAAGGCCCTTGATTGTTAATGTGCACGTGTCACAAAGTTTACAGTGCAGCATGTTGAATGGCATTGAGCTTCAATGGGTGTGTGTGTGCACTGGTGTGAACAGAAGTGACAGCAGTGCTGGTGTGTCGTCAGTAAAGCCCCCCCCCCCCCCAGGTCTGGCTAGGCCAGAGTCATCATATGGACAAATCACAACTGATCTGGGCCTGTAATGGATGCCAGATGTTAACGTTTTGTACCCAATGACTCTCCTGAGAGCTCACCTAATCGGAGAAGAGACATCACTGTGGGTAAGTGTGTGCGTGTGTGTGTGTGTGTGTGTGTGTGTGTGTGTGTGTGTGTGTGTGTGTGTGTGTGTGTGTGTGTGTGTGTGTGTGAGACTGCAGCTGATATTTCAGAATGTTTATATTTCTAAGCATAATCTAAAAGCCCTTAAATAATATTTCTTAGAATGAGGGGTATAGATAGATCATATTTATATGCATTATATACATATATATATAAAACTATATACAATTTATATGATATTGATGAAATATACTAGCATATATTATATTATAATGTCATATATAATGATGAAAATACTCATCGTCTATATTTATGATACTGTATATGTAAAGTGCTAAAAAACCATGCAATTAAAGAAAAAAGAAGAAAATGTAGGTCATTAATCAAATTTGTGGCAATGTCCATGATAATTATTTGTACGAAAGGTCAGATTTCTTATACTGTGATCAAAGCAAAAACATTCATGGAAATCGTTCTTTTTTCAATTAATATGTCTAACTTAGACTTAGAAAATTATTGGTCACACTTTATTTCGATAGCCCACTTTATTAATTCTGATAACTCTAAGTAACGTTACATTTAACCGTCGACTGACTCTCATTACAGTATTAGTAGACGGGTAGGGTTAGTAGAACTAGTTGAAATGTAGTTGCAAATAGTTTGAATATTAAAGTGGACTATAAAGTGTTAGCCAATTTTGGCATTAGAAATTAGAAATATGCAAAAAGGATGAATGTGCGGATCTGATATGTATTGCACATATGTAATTCCTATAAGTCAGTGTTTCTGGGAGAGCTCGCCCGTGTTCAGTTGTGTTCAGGAGCCAGTGTGTAACGACACAGCAGATGTTGGGTTATATGTGCTGGATGCTGAAGTGCAATATAACAGCTGTTCACCATGAGACTGACCATCATGAAGGAGTGTGAGCGACGGCTTCTGCGGACGAGTGCGCAATCCTTTCTTCTGATTCATCTTACTTTTTTTTCATTTCTATAAACACACTGTTAAAAAAAAAAATCTATCAGTAACACAGCCCTGCATCTGTTGGTTTACAAAGCCTAATATGATCTAATTTGACAATACGGAGTATAAAATAAAATAAAAATGTGATATCACAAAAAAAATAAAAATAACAAGAAACAGTCAAATGTCGAAAGCGTTACAATTGGAGTGCAAAAATATATTCTCAAATACTCCATTTAATGTAAAAAAAAATTACATAAATAAATAATTCTCTCTCTGTTTGGATGCAGAAAAACACCCAGCGATGCAGAACACACTCACGTCACAGACCAGGATTAGGCATACAATAATATCACACATGTAGGACCTGAACAGATCATGGACATTGCCACAATTTTGATTAGTGACCTAAATTTTCTTCTTTGTTTCTTTAATTGCATGGTCTTTTAGAACTTTACATATACAGTATCGTAAATATAGATGATGAGTATAAGGCATTTTCATCATTATATGTGACATTATAATATAATATATGCTATATTTGATCAATATCATATAAATGATATATAGTTTTATATATGTATATAATATATGATCTGAATATATAATAATATGATCTATCTATACCCCTCATTCTAAAAAAAATATTATTTAAGGACTTTTAGATTATGCTTAGAAATATAAATATTCTAAAATATCAGCTGCAGTCTCACACACACACACACACACACACACACACATGGACACACAAACACACACACACACACACACACACACACACACACACAGCTCATGCTGAGCGGCTCAGTGTGTGCTGTGACCAGAGGAAATGCACAAGGTGTCGTCTGTCGCTGTCGTCAATCACAGCCCTGTTGGTTCTGATCCATCGCTCTCTCCATCTGTGTGTTAGAGCCGCTGGAGTGTGTGTGTGTGTGTGAGTGTGTGTGTGTGTGTGTGTGTGTGGGGGGGGGGGGGGGGGGGGGGGGGGGGGTCCTCATTATCCCATTAACACTTCCCTGATGCACGGCTGGATCCTGATGTCAGTGGAGAGTGTGTGTCAAAAGCTCCAATGATGCCACAGGTTTCTGCAAAGAGCAAAGATGGCACACTTCTGCAGTCACACTGACACACACACACACACTGACACACACACACTGACACACACACTGACACAGTGACACACACACACTACACACACCAGGACGTCACAGCCAGCTGTCGCAGGACCGACACACTCATACTGACACACTGACAAGCAGATCTCAATATATCAATGCTAAACTATATGCTGCAAGAGATGTTCGATTTAAAATATAATATGTATTGATGATAGATTGACGAGAGTTTATTTAACTAAATGTACAGATTTCCCAATTGGTGTAGAAACCATTTTCACTCAATAATTGCTATACATTTCACACATAATTACAAGGAATCGGCACTGAATTTAATAGGTCAGAAAATACTGAAGTAGAAAACACTGTGTGTGTGTGTGTGTTTTTGTGTGTATTTGTTTGTGTGTGTGTGTATGTGTGTGTGTTTGTTTGTGTGTGTGTGTTTGTGTTTATTTGTTTATTTACTCCAAAAATATTTGAAAAAAATATCTGTGTTAGAATAATATTTGAAAATTTTTTTTTTTTTACAGTGTACATTAGATAATACAATACAAATATTCTACATGCTTTCCAATTTGCATCAAATCTAATTTTTGCTGTTAAAATATTATCAGCATAAGAATTTCTGTATGCATTAATATCACACGCTCCTGCAAAAGAGATTTTAATCTCAGTAAGTCTTTTCTCCAGGTTAAATAAAGGTAAATAAATAAAAATTAATACATTTGAAACATGGCCGGAAAAGAGTATCGATATCTATATCTGATACCAGAAATGATTCTTTTACATTTAAATTACACTGATGCAAATAACACTTTGGCCAGCTTTCTTCACGGGACTCCTCACAGCTACAAGTTTTGAGGTTTTATTCTGAGGATTTGATTGTTTGTAAGTACTTTGTGAAGATGTAACACACATCCGTCTCCTCCGTCTGGGAAGGATTATATCAGTGTGGAGAGAGAGTCCTCGATCATCTGTAAACACACTGTTCAGTTCTCTTCCCATCTCACCAGCCTGTGGGATCTGTCCGTCAAACACACACACCTCCGTCTCCATCTGTCTTTGCCCAGCGGGAGAACAGAAAGTGATTTTCTCCTATTAGCAACTCATTAGAGTCATAGTTGCAGGTTCTCCTGAGTCTCCCTCTGCATTAGGGCTGATTTGAATACCTGTGCGGGTCTTTGTCCCGCGGGACGGCCCGGAGCTGGGAGGGCCTCTGTTATGTAGGAGTGTGATGAGGTTGATCCGAGGTCATCCGTCACCTTCTGTCAAACAGGATCTGCCCTCCCGGAGAGCCTCCGCCCATCTCACACACACACCGCCGGATCCCGGCAGGCCGCCGTATATGAGGAATATACAAGAACTTTCACCAACTGTGTGAGTGTGTGTGTGTGTGTGTGTGTGTGTGTGTGTGTGTGTGTGTGTGTGTGTGTGTGTGTGTGTGTGTGTGTGTGTGTGTGTGTGCATGTGTGTGTGTGATAGGTTTCATCATAACACACCTGACAGTGATTACTTAAAAAACATTCCAAATACTCCTGACATTGTAATTGTCTATGAGGTTATGAAATCTGTGTGTATCTTTGAGGTGGGCTGCTGTTTTGACCTGTTTATGGATACTTGGGTAACGCTTCCTTTTACAGTCCAGTTACTCATGTAAATACTATGTACTTATTTTAGTAACTACAATTACTGGGTAATAACTAGTACTACTAACCCTGAACCTACCCTAAACCCCTGTTCCATGTACTTACCTTATTTTAGCCAGTACTTTCTAAGTACACTGTAAGTACTGTACTGTAAAAGGAAGTGTTGGTTGCTACTATTCCAAACTATTGAAATATCAATCACTGGTAGATCTCATTCACCAACTTGGATACAACTGTAAATTGATAGTTTTGGTATTTGGAAGTTTAGGCCATGTCCAGAAGAGTGTGATCAGGCGGGTGCAGTTTGGGGGGCTGCAAAAAAAAGCAGGCAAAAAGACTTGATTTGTAGATCTGTCACCTTGTCAAAGACCCTTCCAGAGCATTTGGATCTTGTTTTCTTTGTAATGTCTTTCAGATCCAAATAAAAACATTCAAATGTGAGAGAGGACGTGTGTGTGAGAGAGAGAGAGAGAGAGAGAGAGAGAGAGAGAGGAAGTGTGTGTGTGTGTGTGTGTGTGATGAAGTGTGTGTGTGTTTGTTTGTTTGTGTTTGTTTGTTTGTTTGTGTGTGTGTGTGTGTGTGTGTGTGTATTTGATTTTTATGTTTAGCTATATTATGAGGACCAAATGTCGCCACAAGGATAGTAAAACTTGAGATTCCCTACTTTGTGAGACTTTTTGCTGGTGCTCACAAGGAAAATTTATTAAACATAATAAAATGTGTTTTCTTGAAAATGTAAAAAAAAATTGCAGAACGTTTTCTGTGATGGGAAGGTTTAGGGGTTTAGTGTAAGAGAAGAGACAGTTTGTACAGTATAACCCCATACACACACACACACACACACACACACACTTTTTTTCCTTTTGGTTTTGGGCTGGAATGACCCGGACATGTTGTGACAGGTTTCACCCACATGCATTGGATCAGTTTGACCCTACTTCAGTCCCGTTGGTATTCATTAATTATGAATGTGTAGGTTCTATATATCATTAGTTTGGGGAATGTGTTAGCTGCTTTATGAAAATAAAATATTGTTAATGTGAGAAACACATGGACAGTTTGGTTGCACAAGTGAGTAAAAACTTTAGTTTCTGCCCATGCTGTTGGCGAGTGTGTGAAGACATCTGTGCGCTCGAGTCTTATGAGCTGGACGCTTTCTTTACTGAGTCAACAGAGTCCAGCTCACAGCTGGGAAACAAGCCTGTCTCTCCCGATCATTTTCCCAGTGGCAGTTACAGCAAATACTTGCAGACGGGGACACATCTGTTTTAGCAGCAATATCTATAAACAATATATTTATGTGTCATGCAGGTTTGTTTTTCAAACCATTGAAACGGATCTAATTAAATCAATTGAGATGTTGTACAAATGATAATGAAACCGTGTCAATGAAGCAAGAAGCCGTGCAGTACAGCGCTTTTACCGCGGTAAGAGGTGTTCTTAGACACTAAACAACAATAAAATCAACAATGGTGAACTAAAAAAAAAAGTTTCCATGACAAACTCACCCCTGGTTTCACAGACGAGGCTTGAGTCTATCTCAGACTAGAATACATGCTTTACCTGAACGCAGATCTTAAAGGATTAGTTCACTTTTAAAAAAACTTTTGCTGATAATTTACTCACCCCCATGTCATCCAAGATGTCCATGTCTTTCTTTCTTCAGTCGAAAAGAAATGAAGGTTTTTGATGAAAACATTCCAGGATTTTTCTCCATATAATGGACTTCAACAGGACCCAAACGGTTCAAGGTCCAAATGACAGTTTCAGTGCAGCTTCAAAGGGCTTTAAACGACACCAGACGATGAATAAGGGTCTTATCTAGACAAACCATCGGCATTTCACAAATAAATAAAAAAGTTTGTTTTATAAGCACAAATGCTCGCTTTGCTCTGTTCTGTGATGTTCTGTGGGGACCATATACACATATTCAAATGTCTTTGTGTCAGTTTATCGTTTAAAATGCCCATTTCGTGTGCGTATCCTGGGTGTTTTAATATTATAAAGGCTAAAAGAACATTTTCCTCAGGACAGAAGCGTGACCTTTTCAACGTAATTGCGTATTACGTGAGTCACGAACACGCATCACATGGACATCTTGGATGACATGGGGGTGAGTAAATTATCAACAAAAGTTTTTTTAAAAGTGAACAAATCCTTTAAAATATGTCATGTCATTGTTTTGTCTCAAGATGTAATGTTCTTTTCTAATGCACGTTAATAAAAGCTACTTAAATGTCCTAATTGAATTAAGGCCTATAATCCTGGCTTAATCCAAACCCTGTCTGTGAAACTGGTAACACTTTATTTTGATAGTCCCTTTTGAACTTCCATTCAAAAAGGCTGAAACATTGTTAAAAGCGCTATATAAATGAAGATGGCTTGACTTCACTTGAAACGAATCATTTCAAATCATAAGGTTGCCCTACAAATAAAGCTGATCTGTCAGTTTGACTGGAAGAGCTGTCAATTTCCCTTCATCATTTATTTTCAGACATCATGAGAATAACGTTACACTTGTTATACACATGTTATAACAAGAATATGGCTCTTTTCAGTCGCCACTTTTTTCCCTTTGCAATCCGCTATTAAAGTATGAAAAAGGATAACATATACTGCACATTTGTAGTCTGTTTTCCCAAATTAATTTGCGATATATTCCATCAATAATTCACTGGAATGCATGAAGAATCTCTCGGTTTTCTCCTCTAATCCTCACGTCTCTTTCCAGGTTTGTTTTCACAGGAAAATACAATTTATAATCTGTCAAAATGACAGAAATCACTTTGAAATAGTATCACGTAATGCTGAAGTTAATGAACATTTTTGATTAAGGCAACATATGTTACATAATACAGATATTACTACAGTGATATTTAATGTCCGTTATTGCTGTGGAAAGAATCTGGTTATTCATGGTCTGTTGAAAGTAGCTTGATGCTTTTACACTTTTAAATTTCCTTGTTCGATGGTTGAAGGGTGCGTAGATTAATGTTATCTCATTGTGACACTTTTTTTTAACGTATTGCATTCATAGAGCGAGCCTTTTCACTGATTGTTTACAGTTTAACACAAGTTACACCCATAATTTGAGTCATGGGGCGCAGGAATAAGGTCTATAAGTAACTTTCCAACTACATGTCTACTAACTCTCATTAGAGTATTAGTAGACTCTCTGCTTAATATCTGCCAACTCTTTATTGTGTTGGTCCTCCAATAGACTTTCTACTGACTATAAGTAACTTTGCAAGTACATGTCAATTTATTCTAACTCTAACCCTACTAATACTATACTAACACCCTAATGAGAGATATCTACACCCAGCGATTTGTGAGGAAAGCACGAAGATCACTAGAGACTCCATGAACTTGTCATGTAACAGAAGGATACACACAGGTAAAGTGGATAACAGGTTTTGTTTGCAGAAGTATAGTATCACAGCGGTGAGTAACTGAAGACTGTAGAGTAGCGGATGAATCTGGAAGTTCATGAGTGTTATCTGATGTAGGTTCTGATATGGAGATCGAGGCTAAAGACTGAAGACGGATGAAGGAAGCCGATGACTGAAGGTAACCGGTATTTCAGGGTGCTTTCACACCGGCCTCAGTAAGTTGTGTTGAGTCGCACTAGAGTTCGCCGTCCCCCTTGGTGCGGTGCGTTTGGGCCGGTGTGAATGCAGCGATCGCACTCTGTGCGCACCAAAAGCAGACCGAACAAGCTGACCGAGATCTCCTGGAAGAGCTGGCCTCGCTTTCACACGGACTCTGGAGTGGTTCGTTTGTGGTGAGAACGTGATCCGACCTCCAACAGACCCGACTGCCAAAGACCTGCACATTTCTGGACTAAACAGCCGCCGTAGTCAGATGTGCAGTGCATTATGGGATGAGGACCATTGAGTTGTAAGGAGATGTGGAGCCTCATAGAAATTTGGTCTGATGAGCATATTAGGCCCCAACTTTCAAAAACTCACAAGAACAGTGAAATGGAAAGGGGGTTTCGTAGATCTGTGAAGCAGTGCAGGGTTATTTTCCCGCACATGTTAATTCTGACCAATCGAAGTGCAGTTGTAGAAATACGTTCAAGACACATCTGGCCAACAAGTGATGTGGATGTTGTCACGTGACTGCATTTTGGTTTGTTTCATCAACTCATCCACTGATTCAGACCAGAGCAATCAGTGTGGTGTGAAGAGGAACCAAAACGCCTGAAAAATGCTACAAAGTATCATTTCTCACCCTTGATCTGGACCAAATGAACCGAACAACAGATGTGAACACACCTCACTTCACTAAAACACACCTCACCTCACTATAACACACCTCACCTTACTATAACACACCTCACCTCACTATAACACACCTCACCTCACTATAACACACCTCCCTTCACTATAACACACCTCACCTTACTATAACACACCTCACCTCACTAAAACACACCTCACCTCACTATAACACACCTCACCTTACTATAACACACCTCACTTCACTAAAACACACCTCACCTCACTATAACACACCTCACCTCACTATAACACACCTCACCTTACTATAACACACCTCATCTCACTATAACACACCTCACCTCACCTCACTATAACACACCTCACCTCACCTCACTATAACACACCTCACTTCACTAAAACACACCTCACCTCACTATAACACACCTCACCTCACCTCACCTCACTATAACACACCTCACCTCACTATTACACACCTCACCTCACTATAACACACCTCACCTCACTATAACACACCTCACCTCACTATAACACACCTCACTTCACTAAAACACACCTCACCTCACTATAACACACCTCACCTTACTATAACACACCTCACTTCACTATAACACACCTCACCTCACTATAACACACCTCACCTCACTATAACACCTCATTTCACTATAACACACCTCACTATAACAAACCTCACTTCACTATAACACACTTCACTTCACTATAACACACCTCACCTCACTATAACACACCTCACCTCACTATAACACACCTCACTTCACTATAACACACCTCACTTCACTATAACACACCTCACTTCACTAAAACACACCTCACTTCACTATAACACACCTCACTTCACTATAACACACCTCACTTCACTATAACACACCTCACTTCACTAAAACACACCTCACCTCACTATAACACACCTCACCTTACTATAACACACCTCACTTCACTATAACACACCTCACTTCTCTATAACACACCTCACTTAACTATAACACACCTCACCTCACTATAACACACCTCACCTCACTATAACACCTCACTTCTCTATAACACACCTCACCTCACTATAACACACCTCACCTCACTATAACATACCTCACCTCACTATAACACACCTCACTTCACTATAACACCTCACTTCTCTATAACACACCTCACTTAACTATAACATACCTCACCTCACCTCACTATAACACACCTCACCTCACTAAAACACACCTCACCTCACTATAACACAGCTCCCTTCACTATAACACACCTCACCTCACTATAACACACCTCACTTCACTATAACACACCTCACCTCACTATAACACACCTCACCTCACTATAACAAACCTCACCTCACTATAACACAACACACCTCACCTCACTATAACACACCTCACTTCACTATAACACGCCTCACCTCACTATAACACACCTCACCTCACTATAACACACCTCACCACACTATAACAAACCTCACCTCACTATAACACACCTCACCTCACTATAACACACCTCACCTCACTATAACAAACCTCACCTCACTATAACACAACACACCTCACCTCACAATAACACACCTCACCTCACTATAACACACCTCACTTCACTATAACACGCCTCACTTCACTATAACACAGCTCACTTCACTATAACACACCTCACTTCACTATAACACACCTCACCTCACTATAACACACCTCACCTCACTATAACAGACCTCACCTCACTATGACAAACCTCACCTCACTATAACACAGCTCACTTCACTATAACACACCTCACCTCACTATAATACAGCTTACTTTACTATAACACACCTCACTTCACTATAACACACCTCACTTCACTTCACTATAACACAGCTCACTTCACTATAACACCTCACTATAACACACCTCACCTCACTATAACACACCTCACTTCACTATAACACACCTCACCTCACTATAACACACCTCACTTCACTATAACAAACCTCACCTCACGATAACACACCTCACCTCACTATAACACACCTCACTTCACTATAACAAACCTCACCTCACTATAACAAACCTCACCTCACTATAACACACCTCACCTCACTATAACACACCTCACCTCACTATAACAAACCTCACTTCACTATAACACACCTCACTTCACTATAACACACCTCACCTCACTATAACACAGCTCACCTCACTATAACACACTTCACCTCACTATAACACACCTCACTTCACTATAACACACCTCACCTCACTATAACACACCTCACTTCACTATAACACACCTCACCTCACTATAACAAACCTCACTTCACTATAACACACCTCACTTCACTATAACACACCTCACCTCACTATAACACACCTCACCTCACTATAACACACCTCACCTTACTATAACACACCTCACCTCACCTCACTATAACACACCTCACCTCACCTCACTATAACACACCTCACTTCACTAAAACACACCTCACCTCACTATAACACACCTCACCTCACCTCACCTCACTATAACACACCTCACCTCACTATTACACACCTCACCTCACTATAACACACCTCACCTCACTATAACACACCTCACCTCACTATAACACACCTCACTTCACTAAAACACACCTCACCTCACTATAACACACCTCACCTTACTATAACACACCTCACTTCACTATAACACACCTCACCTCACTATAACACACCTCACCTCACTATAACACCTCATTTCACTATAACACACCTCACTATAACAAACCTCACTTCACTATAACACACTTCACTTCACTATAACACACCTCACCTCACTATAACACACCTCACTTAACTATAACATACCTCACCTCACTATAACACACCTCACTTCACTATAACACACCTCACCTCACTATAACACACCTCACTTCACTATAACACGCCTCACTTCACTATAACACAGCTCACTTCACTATAACACACCTCACTTCACTATAACACACCTCACCTCACTATAACACACCTCACCTCACTATAACAGACCTCACCTCACTATAACAAACCTCACCTCACTATAACACAGCTCACTTCACTATAACACACCTCACCTCACTATAACACACCTCACTTCACTATAACAAACCTCACCTCACTATAACAAACCTCACCTCACTATAACACACCTCACCTCACTATAACACACCTCACCTCACTATAACAAACCTCACTTCACTATAACACACCTCACTTCACTATAACACACCTCACCTCACTATAACACAGCTCACCTCACTATAACACACTTCACCTCACTATAACACACCTCACTTCACTATAACACACCTCACCTCACTATAACACACCTCACTTCACTATAACACACCTCACCTCACTATAACAAACCTCACTTCACTATAACACACCTCACTTCACTATAACACACCTCACTTCACTATAACACACCTCACCTCACTATAACACACCTCACCTCACTATAACACACCTCACCTTACTATAACACACCTCATCTCACTATAACACACCCCACCTCACCTCACTATAACACACCTCACCTCACCTCACTATAACACACCTCACTTCACTAAAACACACCTCACCTCACTATAACACACCTCACCTCACCTCACCTCACTATAACACACCTCACCTCACTATTACACACCTCACCTCACTATAACACACCTCACCTCACTATAACACACCTCACCTCACTATAACACACCTCACTTCACTAAAACACACCTCACCTCACTATAACACACCTCACCTTACTATAACACACCTCACTTCACTATAACACACCTCACCTCACTATAACACACCTCACCTCACTATAACACCTCATTTCACTATAACACACCTCACTATAACAAACCTCACTTCACTATAACACACTTCACTTCACTATAACACACCTCACCTCACTATAACACACCTCACTTAACTATAACATACCTCACCTCACTATAACACACCTCACTTCACTATAACACACCTCACCTCACTATAACACACCTCACTTCACTATAACACGCCTCACTTCACTATAACACAGCTCACTTCACTATAACACACCTCACTTCACTATAACACACCTCACCTCACTATAACACACCTCACCTCACTATAACAGACCTCACCTCACTATAACAAACCTCACCTCACTATAACACAGCTCACTTCACTATAACACACCTCACCTCACTATAACACAGCTCACTTCACTATAACACACCTCACTTCACTATAACACACCTCACTTCACTTCACTATAACACAGCTCACTTCACTATAACACCTCACTATAACACACCTCACCTCACTATAACACACCTCACTTCACTATAACACACCTCACCTCACTATAACACACCTCACTTCACCATAACAAACCTCACCTCACTATAACACACCTCACCTCACTATAACACACCTCACTTCACTATAACAAACCTCACCTCACTATAACAAACCTCACCTCACTATAACACACCTCACCTCACTATAACACACCTCACCTCACTATAACAAACCTCACTTCACTATAACACACCTCACTTCACTATAACACACCTCACCTCACTATAACACAGCTCACCTCACTATAACACACTTCACCTCACTATAACACACCTCACTTCACTATAACACACCTCACCTCACTATAACACACCTCACTTCACTATAACACACCTCACCTCACTATAACAAACCTCACTTCACTATAACACACCTCACTTCACTATAACACACCTCACTTCACTATAACACACCTCACCTCACTATAACACACCTCACCTCACTATAACACACCTCACCTTACTATAACACACCTCATCTCACTATAACACACCTCACCTCACCTCACTATAACACACCTCACCTCACCTCACTATAACACACCTCACCTTACTATAACACACCTCATCTCACTATAACACACCTCACCTCACCTCACTATAACACACCTCACCTCACCTCACTATAACACACCTCACTTCACTAAAACACACCTCACCTCACTATAACACACCTCACCTCACCTCACCTCACTATAACACACCTCACCTCACTATTACACACCTCACCTCACTATAACACACCTCACCTCACTATAACACACCTCACCTCACTATAACACACCTCACTTCACTAAAACACACCTCACCTCACTATAACACACCTCACCTTACTATAACACACCTCACTTCACTATAACACACCTCACCTCACTATAACACACCTCACCTCACTATAACACCTCATTTCACTATAACACACCTCACTATAACAAACCTCACTTCACTATAACACACTTCACTTCACTATAACACACCTCACCTCACTATAACACACCTCACTTCACTATAACACACCTCACTTCACTATAACACACCTCACTTCACTAAAACACACCTCACTTCACTATAACACACCTCACTTCACTATAACACACCTCACTTCACTATAACACACCTCACTTCACTAAAACACATCTCACCTCACTATAACACACCTCACCTTACTATAACACACCTCACTTCACTATAACACACCTCACTTCTCTATAACACACCTCACTTAACTATAACACACCTCACCTCACTATAACACACCTCACTTAACTATAACACACCTCACCTCACTATAACACACCTCACCTCACTTCTCTATAACACACCTCACCTCACTATAACACACCTCACCTCACTATAACATACCTCACCTCACTATAACACACCTCACTTCACTATAACACCTCACTTCTCTATAACACACCTCACTTAACTATAACATACCTCACCTCACCTCACTATAACACACCTCACCTCACTATAACACACCTCACCTCACTATAACACACCTCACCTCACTATAACAAACCTCACCTCACTATAACACAACACACCTCACCTCACTATAACACACCTCACTTCACTATAACACGCCTCACCTCACTATAACACACCTCACCTCACTATAACACACCTCACCACACTATAACAAACCTCACCTCACTATAACACACCTCACCTCACTATAACACACCTCACCTCACTATAACAAACCTCACCTCACTATAACACAACACACCTCACCTCACAATAACACACCTCACCTCACTATAACACACCTCACTTCACTATAACACACCTCACTTCACTATAACACACCTCACCTCACTATAACACACCTCACCTCACTATAACAAACCTCACCTCACTATAACACAACACACCTCACCTCACTATAACACACCTCACTTCACTATAACACGCCTCACCTCACTATAACACACCTCACCTCACTATAACACACCTCACCACACTATAACAAACCTCACCTCACTATAACACACCTCACCTCACTATAACACACCTCACCTCACTATAACAAACCTCACCTCACTATAACACAACACACCTCACCTCACAATAACACACCTCACCTCACTATAACACACCTCACTTCACTATAACACGCCTCACTTCACTATAACACAGCTCACTTCACTATAACACACCTCACTTCACTATAACACACCTCACCTCACTATAACACACCTCACCTCACTATAACAGACCTCACCTCACTATGACAAACCTCACCTCACTATAACACAGCTCACTTCACTATAACACACCTCACCTCACTATAACACAGCTCACTTCACTATAACACACCTCACTTCACTATAACACACCTCACTTCACTTCACTATAACACAGCTCACTTCACTATAACACCTCACTATAACACACCTCACCTCACTATAACACACCTCACTTCACTATAACACACCTCACCTCACTATAACACACCTCACTTCACTATAACAAACCTCACCTCACGATAACACACCTCACCTCACTATAACACACCTCACTTCACTATAACAAACCTCACCTCACTATAACAAACCTCACCTCACTATAACACACCTCACCTCACTATAACACACCTCACCTCACTATAACAAACCTCACTTCACTATAACACACCTCACTTCACTATAACACACCTCACCTCACTATAACACAGCTCACCTCACTATAACACACTTCACCTCACTATAACACACCTCACTTCACTATAACACACCTCACCTCACTATAACACACCTCACTTCACTATAACACACCTCACCTCACTATAACAAACCTCACTTCACTATAACACACCTCACTTCACTATAACACACCTCACCTCACTATAACACACCTCACCTCACTATAACACACCTCACCTTACTATAACACACCTCATCTCACTATAACACACCCCACCTCACCTCACTATAACACACCTCACCTCACCTCACTATAACACACCTCACTTCACTAAAACACACCTCACCTCACTATAACACACCTCACCTCACCTCACCTCACTATAACACACCTCACCTCACTATTACACACCTCACCTCACTATAACACACCTCACCTCACTATAACACACCTCACCTCACTATAACACACCTCACTTCACTAAAACACACCTCACCTCACTATAACACACCTCACCTTACTATAACACACCTCACTTCACTATAACACACCTCACCTCACTATAACACACCTCACCTCACTATAACACCTCATTTCACTATAACACACCTCACTATAACAAACCTCACTTCACTATAACACACTTCACTTCACTATAACACACCTCACCTCACTATAACACACCTCACTTAACTATAACATACCTCACCTCACTATAACACACCTCACTTCACTATAACACACCTCACCTCACTATAACACACCTCACTTCACTATAACACGCCTCACTTCACTATAACACAGCTCACTTCACTATAACACACCTCACTTCACTATAACACACCTCACCTCACTATAACACACCTCACCTCACTATAACAGACCTCACCTCACTATAACAAACCTCACCTCACTATAACACAGCTCACTTCACTATAACACACCTCACCTCACTATAACACACCTCACTTCACTATAACAAACCTCACCTCACTATAACAAACCTCACCTCACTATAACACACCTCACCTCACTATAACACACCTCACCTCACTATAACAAACCTCACTTCACTATAACACACCTCACTTCACTATAACACACCTCACCTCACTATAACACAGCTCACCTCACTATAACACACTTCACCTCACTATAACACACCTCACTTCACTATAACACACCTCACCTCACTATAACACACCTCACTTCACTATAACACACCTCACCTCACTATAACAAACCTCACTTCACTATAACACACCTCACTTCACTATAACACACCTCACTTCACTATAACACACCTCACCTCACTATAACACACCTCACCTCACTATAACACACCTCACCTTACTATAACACACCTCATCTCACTATAACACACCCCACCTCACCTCACTATAACACACCTCACCTCACCTCACTATAACACACCTCACTTCACTAAAACACACCTCACCTCACTATAACACACCTCACCTCACCTCACCTCACTATAACACACCTCACCTCACTATTACACACCTCACCTCACTATAACACACCTCACCTCACTATAACACACCTCACCTCACTATAACACACCTCACTTCACTAAAACACACCTCACCTCACTATAACACACCTCACCTTACTATAACACACCTCACTTCACTATAACACACCTCACCTCACTATAACACACCTCACCTCACTATAACACCTCATTTCACTATAACACACCTCACTATAACAAACCTCACTTCACTATAACACACTTCACTTCACTATAACACACCTCACCTCACTATAACACACCTCACTTAACTATAACATACCTCACCTCACTATAACACACCTCACTTCACTATAACACACCTCACCTCACTATAACACACCTCACTTCACTATAACACGCCTCACTTCACTATAACACAGCTCACTTCACTATAACACACCTCACTTCACTATAACACACCTCACCTCACTATAACACACCTCACCTCACTATAACAGACCTCACCTCACTATAACAAACCTCACCTCACTATAACACAGCTCACTTCACTATAACACACCTCACCTCACTATAACACAGCTCACTTCACTATAACACACCTCACTTCACTATAACACACCTCACTTCACTTCACTATAACACAGCTCACTTCACTATAACACCTCACTATAACACACCTCACCTCACTATAACACACCTCACTTCACTATAACACACCTCACCTCACTATAACACACCTCACTTCACCATAACAAACCTCACCTCACTATAACACACCTCACCTCACTATAACACACCTCACTTCACTATAACAAACCTCACCTCACTATAACAAACCTCACCTCACTATAACACACCTCACCTCACTATAACACACCTCACCTCACTATAACAAACCTCACTTCACTATAACACACCTCACTTCACTATAACACACCTCACCTCACTATAACACAGCTCACCTCACTATAACACACTTCACCTCACTATAACACACCTCACTTCACTATAACACACCTCACCTCACTATAACACACCTCACTTCACTATAACACACCTCACCTCACTATAACAAACCTCACTTCACTATAACACACCTCACTTCACTATAACACACCTCACTTCACTATAACACACCTCACCTCACTATAACACACCTCACCTCACTATAACACACCTCACCTTACTATAACACACCTCATCTCACTATAACACACCTCACCTCACCTCACTATAACACACCTCACCTCACCTCACTATAACACACCTCACCTTACTATAACACACCTCATCTCACTATAACACACCTCACCTCACCTCACTATAACACACCTCACCTCACCTCACTATAACACACCTCACTTCACTAAAACACACCTCACCTCACTATAACACACCTCACCTCACCTCACCTCACTATAACACACCTCACCTCACTATTACACACCTCACCTCACTATAACACACCTCACCTCACTATAACACACCTCACCTCACTATAACACACCTCACTTCACTAAAACACACCTCACCTCACTATAACACACCTCACCTTACTATAACACACCTCACTTCACTATAACACACCTCACCTCACTATAACACACCTCACCTCACTATAACACCTCATTTCACTATAACACACCTCACTATAACAAACCTCACTTCACTATAACACACTTCACTTCACTATAACACACCTCACCTCACTATAACACACCTCACTTCACTATAACACACCTCACTTCACTATAACACACCTCACTTCACTAAAACACACCTCACTTCACTATAACACACCTCACTTCACTATAACACACCTCACTTCACTATAACACACCTCACTTCACTAAAACACATCTCACCTCACTATAACACACCTCACCTTACTATAACACACCTCACTTCACTATAACACACCTCACTTCTCTATAACACACCTCACTTAACTATAACACACCTCACCTCACTATAACACACCTCACTTAACTATAACACACCTCACCTCACTATAACACACCTCACCTCACTTCTCTATAACACACCTCACCTCACTATAACACACCTCACCTCACTATAACATACCTCACCTCACTATAACACACCTCACTTCACTATAACACCTCACTTCTCTATAACACACCTCACTTAACTATAACATACCTCACCTCACCTCACTATAACACACCTCACCTCACTAAAACACACCTCACCTCACTATAACACAGCTCCCTTCACTATAACACACCTCACCTCACTATAACACACCTCACTTCACTATAACACACCTCACCTCACTATAACACACCTCACCTCACTATAACAAACCTCACCTCACTATAACACAACACACCTCACCTCACTATAACACACCTCACTTCACTATAACACGCCTCACCTCACTATAACACACCTCACCTCACTATAACACACCTCACCACACTATAACAAACCTCACCTCACTATAACACACCTCACCTCACTATAACACACCTCACCTCACTATAACAAACCTCACCTCACTATAACACAACACACCTCACCTCACAATAACACACCTCACCTCACTATAACACACCTCACTTCACTATAACACACCTCACTTCACTATAACACAGCTCACTTCACTATAACACACCTCACTTCACTATAACACACCTCACCTCACTATAACAGACCTCACCTCACTATAACAGACCTCACCTCACTATAACAAACCTCACCTCACTATAACACAGCTCACTTCACTATAACACACCTCACCTCACTATAACACAGCTCACTTCACTATAACACACCTCACTTCACTATAACACACCTCACTTCACTTCACTATAACACAGCTCACTTCACTATAACACCTCACTACAACACACCTCACTTCACTATAACACACCTCACCTCACTATAACACACCTCACTTCACTATAACAAACCTCACCTCACTATAACACACCTCACCTCACTATAACACACCTCACTTCACTATAACAAACCTCACCTCACTATAACAAACCTCACCTCACTATAACACACCTCACCTCACTATAACACACCTCACCTCACAATAACACACCTCACCTCACTATAACAAACCTCACTTCACTATAACACACCTCACTTCACTATAACACACCTCACCTCACTATAACACAGCTCACCTCACTATAACACACTTCACCTCACTATAACACACCTCACTTCACTATAACACACCTCACCTCACTATAACACACCTCACTTCACTATAACACACCTCACCTCACTATAACAAACCTCACTTCACTATAACACACCTCACTTCACTATAACACACCTCACTTCACTATAACACACCTCACTTACCCCTGCACTGCACTTCATTCAAATATTTATGTTGTTATTTATGTATATTGTTAATAATGCGTATATTGTGTTGTTATACTGCCGTGCCATGTAACAAAGACTGTAGGCTATACGATGTGTGATAATAAAGATAATAATAATGTTACTTATACACTTAGACCCGATGACAATGCAGTGCTGACGTGCCAACTAGCCTCTCCCTATGGAGGATCCCTTTCCCACTCTACAGATAAAGCGTTGTGAATTTCGTTTCTCGTACCTACCCCAAAGTGATAAAATAAAACAAAATTCTGTATCAAATTTATAGACAAGTAGTTTGTTTAGGCATGGTTTGTAGTGAATTACAAACCTGCGCACATATATCCAAACGCACATAACTATAGAATCAATTCTTAATACGCATGTGAACGCCATCAGCGTTTATCACAGGTTCGCATTTATAGTCTGTTTAGAGACTATAAACGCCAGAGGAGAACTGGCCCCCGACTGAGCCTGGGTTCTCCCAAGGTTTTTTTTTTTTCTCCATTGGGTCACCTGATGGAGTTTTAGGACACCATTGGGTCACCTTATGGAGTTTTAGGACACCATTGGGTCACCTTATGGAGTTTTTCGGTTCCTTGCCACTGTTGCCTTTGGCTTGCTCAGTTGGGGATATTCAAATTAATTAACCATTCATTAATACCATTGATCAGCTCTACCAAACGTGGATGTTGAACATTGTTTTGTTGTTTTGATTGATACTGTAAAGCTGCTTTGGTGCAATCTATGTTGTGAAAAGACTTGACTTGACGACTTGAATTTGATGCTCAAGAAACATTTATGATTATTATCAATATTGAAAACAGTTCTGCTGCCTCATATCTTTGTGGAAACTGATAAAAAAAATTAGGATTCTTTTTGATGAATATAATAAGTTACAAAGTTATTTGAAATTTGAAGCAGAAGTCTTTTGTAACATTCTATTTTGTTGTGACTTTTGATCAATTTAACGCATCCTTGCTAGTGTATACAGGTGTGCGATGGCATTTTCCAGTGGCTTTCAGTCTGTTTTATAATCTCCATTTCACAACATCATTGCAGCATGTGAATATGATGAAAACCAGTGACAGCAAACACCAGTCTTCCAGATCCAGTGATGATGATGATGAACGATGGAGCGTACAGCCGTACACATTATTCTCTCTGGTTTTGACCCACGCCGCAGCTCAGCCGAGTCTTTGTGTGTGTCTCAGCATCATCAAACACACACAGGCGCCAGGGCCGCCGGGACACACAGATCTCCCAGCACCCGCTTGAAGGGTGTGAAATCAGCATGATTAATAATTACAATTATTTGCAAATGTGCCAGCTGCTCTCGCGCGGCGGATACCTTTGATTTATGATGCTGTAAACGCCTCCAGCTATTGTGCTGTCCAGTGCTGCGGGGCGTTTATGCTGAACCCACCGTTACAAAATATGATTTTATCTGCTTTCAGGGCTTTACCCTGTTCACTGACACACACACACACTTTCTCTCTAAACAAAAGCATCTCCTCGACACTATTGTGTGGGCTGTTGCTCAGAGGGAAACTTGATGGCGTTTGATGGAGGCAGTTTCATGTGGCTTCAAATGAATATGTATCAACACCCATTGACAATGTACTGAGCTACTGTATAATTCATATCTGTACATTTTATCTACGAGTGTCAAACAGTAAGTAGGGTTGAACATTTTAGGATTTATTATACAATTGTTTCCTAAGACTACTTAAATTGTTTGTATATAAATGCAAAGTCATACCAAAAATGTGTTGCAATTGCAATTGCAAAAAAAAAAAAAAAAACTTTGTTCTACACGTGGTATGGCTATTTTATATATATAAAAAATAATAATAAATAAAAATAATAATAATAATAAAATAATAAATAAATAAAAATAAAAAAATAATACAAAAAATGCAAAAAAAATAATAAAATATTACAATTTAAAAAAATCAAATAAATAAAAAAATAATGCAAATTTGCATCAAACTTTTGACTAATAAAATCATGTTCAATGAAACTGCAATTGAGTTATAGAGGAACTTGTAGCATAAATACACATTTTTCAAAAGTTATCAAGACATTATTTGTTTATTTTTAAGAATAAATTCCCAGAGAAATTTCAGTTTAAATTACACACAATATTAAAATGATATATCATATATCAGCAGAACTTATCAAATAATGTTTGCAACTTAATAGTTTAATTTAATCTGCAAATTATAACCATGCATTTATTTAATTTATGGTAACGGGCCTCCCAAATTTCTTTTGAGAGTGATAGCTGGGAAAGAATATACACAATTGGTACAGTAGATATTAACTAATTGTTTAGAAACTGAAATAAGTTTAATATACGCCATAAACCATAATGACTGATTTCTAATAGGTTTCCACAAACACTTTCCCATCTGCCATTGGTCAGCCAATCTGATAGCCCCGCCCTAAACTCACAGGCCAATGCTGATGCTTCCAGGGGAAAAACCTTGATTTATAATCGTTGTCTCTGCATATTAAACTGGCCTGGAAGACTAAGAAGTATTTTAACATTAAAAAAAGACACTTCAGCTTTAAACTCTGTCCACGATGTTTGAAACATTTGAGCTGTTTACCTTCCATGCACATGACCATACCTAATGAAAATCTAATGTTTGGATGGAGTGTGTAAAGCAGCGCTGGTTGTGTTTGACTGTTTGGCATCGAACCCAGAGCAAATCAGAGAGGCTGGAAGCGGCCAAGCAGACACTGATGATGTGTCTATCAGCGCATCACATTAACACACTCATTAATCACTATAAGAGCCATATCAGATCATTTACACACAAAGTGAAGCTGACAGCAAGTGCCCGTAAACCTGTCCAAAGTCCTAATCTGATTACTGTCCGACCGGCATCTGCGCTGTAACCGGGGTTGGTCTTTTGACAGAATGAAGAAGACAGACTGTTCATGCGTAAAATAGACACCTAAATCAGTATTTAGAAAGTTGTCACTCAGTTTGGGTTGGTTTTGTTTGTTTTGATAACCATATTTGACATAAAATTATGAACAATTGATCAGGCAGTCATTTGGTAAATTTCAGTAAATAGGGAAGTTTTTTTTTTCCTAGAAACTGAAGGATATATTATTATCATCCTATATTTATTGTCTCTTTAATTACTTCTTCTCAAAGTGATTAAAGTGTATTCATTTGTTATTGGCTTTACAGCATTAGCCTATGTGTTGACTTTCTAGCAGCTGCGTGTTTAAACTACTTTAAAATCTTTAACGACATAATTGAAATAATTTTCAACCATATGAGGAATAACACCATGATGCCTGAAATTGAAATGAAAGCCATTTCCTGTATTTCTTCACAATGTCTTTTAAATTACATCTAACACGATGTGCTAAAAACGGAATTTTTTTAACAATGTGTTCTTCACGTACAGATGACAACGTTGTCAAAATGACATGAAATGACATTTCGACGTGAAAACGATTCAAACCGCTGTATTCTGCTGTCAGGACAGTATAGTTAGCGATGTCACTGTTAAGAAACACTATAGACGTGATATGAATGTGCATGACATCTCTGTTTTCACAAATTCACGTTTTTGTAATTACACAGAGATATAATGAAATTAACACGAACTAATCAGTAAATTATTTAGAAGAGTTTTTCATTAAAGGTGCCATATGTAAAAATTGAGGTAAAAATATCCAAAAAATGAGCTACACGTATCAAAAGAATGAGAAGAAATAAGTGCAATGATGTCATTAAAAAAATTACAAGTTATAGTGCTGCCGAGATATAAACCTGAATTAGCATGCTAAATTACTAGCCCCGGCCCGGCCGGTGTCATTATACCAGTTTCGGCCATGGGAGGCGGTATGCGGGCAACATACACAACCACCAGCCAAACTGCAACACACGAAACTCGCACGGCTTGTGGGCGTACTTGAACCTGATGTCAATCGTGTAAAAGACAAAAAAAGGACTTTGGAACAGCCCACTACTACATTTCAGTTCAGGGAAGAGTTCAAAAAAATGATTGGTCGATATTATGTATGAGGAATACATTTTGGTAAGTTGCAGCATACTGTATCTTTCAACAGTGTTCGTGTTTTTTTACTATTAGTGCTAGCTAGTAGAGATGATCGGTTCACGTGCGCTAGGCATGCGTTACATCTCTAATCTCTAAAAATCTCCAAATGCTCCACGTGAAACTGCGGTCTTACTATCGTGTCAATTGATTTGATTAATATGCGCGATAGAGAGAGAGCAGGACTGCGCTCGTGTTGTTTGAAGACGTGAGAGTGCGCGCGCGCGGCCGGGGCTCGCTCTCTCTCTCTCTCTCTCTCTCTCTCTCTCTCTCTCTCTCTCTCTCTCTCTCTCTCTCTCTCTCTCTCTCTCTCTCTCTCTCTCTGTTCGTAACGCGCCCTGTCAAGCGCAGCGGCAGCAGTCATTCTATTCTACATCCCTCACCGATCAAAATAGGCTTTGGCGGGACAAAGCGGACTATTTGACGGTTTTAGAAGATTAACAACCTGAAACTAAGAAACACACTAGAGTAGGCCAACTTTCTGGAGTTATACTGCCCCCATCTGGTATGGAATATGTGGAGTATGAACTGATTTTTTGACATAAGGCACCTTTAATGTTAACAAATGTAATCTTGTTGTAAAGTTTTACCGACAAGCTCTTTTGAAACACACGAGCACAAAAAAATAATTTGACTAAATTTGAAATTATTATTTGTCCAAATCCAATCAATTCTGTATTCTGTAATATTATAAGTAAATTACACTTAAATATGAATTATATTGTAAACATTTTCCCCATTTAACCAACACGATCTCATGAAAGTGCATATCTATACCCCAAATTTAATTTCTCGTACCATTTAAACGGCAAAAATGTTTTTTACGTGCATATACGCATATACATGTAAACCCTTGGGTAGGGTTAGGGTGTGGAGTGCGTGCATATTACACGCATAAAGTGTGTATCATATGCATATACACACAAAAACCATTTTTAGCGTATAAATGGCACGAGAAATTAAATTCGTGGTATAGATACGCAGTTTCATGAGACCGGGCTCACAGTTAAAGGATTAGGTCACTTTTAAAAATCTTTTGCTGATATTTTACTCACCCCCATGTCATCCAAGATTCTAGCGAAACCATCGTCATTTCAAAAATAAATGAAAAAGTTTAAGTTTTATAAGCACAAATGCTGGCCTTGCTCTGTTCTGTGATGCGCGTTCGTGACTCAAGTAATACGCAATTACGTTGAAAAGGTCACGCTTCTGTCCTGACGAAAATGTTCTTTTAGCCTTTTTAATATTAAAACACCCAGGATACGCACACGAAATGGGCATTTAAACGATAAACTGACACAAAGACATTTGAATATGTGTATATGGTCCTCCTTCCTCACATTCGTAAACACTGACTCGGTACTTCCGCCGACGCGTGACCTTTCAACGTAATCGTGTATTACGTGAGTCACGAACGCGCATCACAGAACAGAGCAAGGCCAGCATTTGTGCTTATAAAACGTAAACTTTTTTATTTATTTGTGAAATGCCGATGGTTTGTCTAGATAAGACCCTTATTCATCGTCTGGTGTCGTTTAAAGCCCTTTGAAGCTGCACTGAAACTGTCATTTGGACCTTGAACCGTTTGGGTCCTGTTGAAGTCCATTATATGGAGAAAAATCGTGTTTTCATCAAAAACCTTCATTTCTTTTCGACTGAAGAAAGAAAGACATGGACATCTTGGATGACATGGGGGTGATTATCAGCAAAAGTTTTTTTTAAAGTGAACTAATCCTTTAAATGAGTTACATGTTTCATCAAAAACTGACAAATCTTCAATTCATGAATGAATCCCATGAGTCTAAGCCTCGTATGAGTCAAAGACCAACAGTGCATCGTGTCGGTTGCTTTTCCTTGCCTCTGAACAGAAGAGAATTCCAGGAGAGCAATATCTCAGAGCAGAGGTTTTTCTCCAAACAGACAGAATGAGTGCAGATGCTAGCGATCAGCCGGGCCGGGCCGTGACAGCCGACACTGAGGGAAGCCGGCGTTAAGAGCCCGCCGGCGCCGTGAGGCTGAAGGGAAGCTGCCACTCACCATCAGACACCTGCAGGCCCCGCTCTACCTCACATCACTCTGCAGATGGGCCGGTCCCTCAGGTGGAGGCGGACAAACACTCGCCATTAATCATTGCATAAACCTTGCCCAGAGGGAGAACCCAAGGTTAGCCATCATTTGGAGCTAAATTGAGTGAAAAATAGCTCTGGCAATGGGACGACTGTGTCACCGTCCCCTGAGAGCCCCCGCCAAGTGTGAAAACAGCTCTATCCAAGCAGCTAAGTAATCTGTCAGTTAGTTAAAGACATCATAATTCATTTAGCCTAATAAAGCCAAGAGTGATCACAGACGTGTCTGTTTGCTCTCGGATTTTGCTGCATTTATCTTCTTTATTTTGTTGCGTGCCCTTTGACAGAACTCTTTCTCTGATGCATAATCTCAAATGATATATGACTTTCATCTAAAGGATTGTGCATGTAAACAATTGGCCTGGATTCTCTTAAAAAGGTGATTAGAAAAGAAAATGATATTTTCTCAAATTAATACCGTTGTGCACAACAACATGACTTTTATTTTCTTTTAATGCATTTTTAACCATTATTGATCACATTTGGTTCATTTTTAATGGATACATTTCTAATACAAATGTTCCATTTAGTCTCACAAATGATATTTTAATTGTTTTGTTATACTTAATTTAAAGATTTTACAAGGATTTTGCTGATTATTTTTCAATTACAGCATGACTGCAAGTCTGATATGGCTTTTATGCAACAGTTATAAGTAACAGTTAAAGTAATTAATAGTGAGTAAGTGACCAAAATCCACCAGCCTATATTTCTTCTAAATTTATTTCTGGTAAATCATCAAGCTGTGAGTCACCAAAGCAACACACAGACTGGAACAGACTACAGTTGTAATCGAAACTATTCAACACCCATTGCAAATCAGGTTTATTAGCAAAATGTACAGACTTTCAGATGTTTCCAGTGTGTTAAGTTGTTTTTATGTTAAGTTAATTAAGAGCATTCTAAGTAAGCAAATAGATATGAATAAAAAAAAACACCCTGGAGCGTGTAGGGGTTACTATTACATTGTCCCCCGAAATGTCTTTTGTTGTCTTTGCAGTTTATCGCCCACCTACTGCCACAAATGATTTGTTTAGCTGTTTATCTGCAACCCTTAAACACACAAAAAAAGAAGTTGTACTTATGGGTGACTTCAGCTTAAACTGGCTTGATAAGTCACACAGGAAAAAGCTTAAGGATGTTGAAAAAACATTTAATATGGTACAAAAGATAAATGGTACCACACGAATAACTAAATCCTCTCAAACATTTAGTTTTTACAAATACACCAGAAAGGATAATTAAAACATACAACCTTGATACTGGCCTGTCAGATCATAATCTTACATTAGCTGAAACTGACTAAATCACGGTACAGGGACCAAAATACAGTGAAAGGTAATCCCACTATATCATTTATTCCAAAGAGAGAGTTAATACAAATTGAGAATGAAATAAAGCAAACAAATTGGAGGGAGACTGTTGAGAATAAATCCCGTGAGCAAGCATGCAATGAAATAATGTCAGCCCTTAAAGATATAATAGCAAGATATACAAAAACAATAGCCAGAAAACCTAGAGCTAAACATAGATTGCCTTGGTTTAATAATCTCTGGCAACTAATGAAAAAAAGAGATGCCTCTCTAAAAAGGTTTCTAAAATCAGGTTTAACTACTGATCATCTAATTTATAAAGGTCTGAGAAATAAGGTTACAATGCAGCTTAGAAAGGCAAAAAAGCCATCATTAGAGATGCAAAAGGGAATAGTAAAGAACTATGGAAGACCATTGACAAATTAACTGGCAAGGAAAAGCTCAAGTATGAAAGCATACAGATCAAAATAAATAATGATCATGAAAACGATAGCCTAGCTATTGCAACAGAATTTAACGATTATGTTTTGAATTCCGTGGAAACACTGGGTCAGAATTTTACAGAAAAAACATTTAATTGTTCCTTAGTTTGTGATAGTGCTGGTTTTATTATGACACCCACAAACGATATAAAGGTTAATAAAATACTCTCAACACTAACTAATAGCAAACCAAATTTGGACATTTTTGGTCTTGATACTGCTTTCTTAAAAACTCATAAAGAATCCTTGACCAGCCCTTTAACTAAAGTATTAAATAAATCTACTAATGAAAGCCCCTTTCCAAGTGTCTTAAAGCTTGCTATTTTGACCCCGGTGTATAAATCTGGTGACAAGCAAGAGGTTAGCAACTACCGACCTATTAACATCCTTCCGGTCATCTCACAGGTCATTGAAAAGGTTGTAGCAGAACAAATTGCTCACCTTGACTCTAAGGCCTTTTTACACCCTGTGCAATTTGGATTCAGGAAAAAACACTCTACTGCAACAGCGTGCTGCTACTTCCTTGAAGAAATTGAAACAAATGTAGATCAAGGTGGAGTGGTGGGAGCAGTTTTTCTTGATTTAAGCAAGGCTTTTGATACGGTTACTCATGAGATACTATTAAGCAAATTGGCACAATACAACCTTTCAATAAATACACAAAACTGGTTTAAATCTTACCTGAGTGGACGACATCAGTGCGTGCGGATGAACAATACATTATCCCCATTGAAAAGATGTACCATGGGGGTCCTGCAAGGCTCAATCTCAGGGCCGCTGCTTTTTAGTATATATATAAATTACCTTCCATTAGTATTGTGGGAGGAGACGGGCCAGCAATCAGTTTCAGGTGCAGGTGGTTGGTTCTATCATTAAAACCGCATAAAGGGATCTTACAGCAACAGGTGGTGGTTGTGCTGCAGTTTTGGCGTGTGTTTGTGGTGCTCAACGTGCAGCCTCTGCACCCTTGCATATAGGCTGATTATTTAAGAAGTTTTATTCTCTGTCTGGAAAGCGAGGCAGACAAACATTTATTGCTGCGGTACCTTCAATGGGCTGACGGCCGTGTTGGAATGCTGAATAATGTACCTTTTATCAATCATGTTTGGGGACTGAGAGCTGAGATTGGGTAACTGTGTTGCAGCTGTACTTTCGCTAAAGGGCAGACCAGCTGCTGTGTCTTGTATATTTTAGATTTATATTGTGGTTTATTGATATTTTATATTGACTTTGATCTTATATGTTGGTTATCATTTGCTTTGTTTCTTTGGTATTGCTCTAATTTTTTGTGTCTTCTAGTGCTCAGAGACTTTGTACGGGGCCGGGCCTGCATCTACACTAAAAGCTCCTTCGGTGTAGGTGATTTGGGTGGTGTGCACTGCTGTGTGGTGTGTACTGGAGGTTGGCACTGAAATAGTAACTTAATTAAAGGTTACTACTTATTTGCAGTGTATGCTGTGGGGTTTCTTCTGTTTTCTTCTGTCTCTTACAGGTGGTAGGAGGTCCACAAGGGCAGGCCCGACCCTCTTGCAGTCTTGAGAGTTAATTCCAACTTTTGTGAATGTGATTACGTTTTTAACATTTGATGGTTTTATTTGAACAATAAAATTATCTTTTTACAGTCTACATTTGTTGTCCAAGATCAGTATTGTGACCTTTAGAGGGCTCCTCCTGCCTTAAATAAGGAGGTGGCGTAGTCAGATTATATTTCCTACACTACAGTATGTAATGATATTGATTTAATAATGTATGCAGATGATACTGTGCTGTACACTCATGGGAAGAATGCTACAGAGGTTGCTTTAAAATTAACGAATGTAATGCATAAAGTTGTTGAATGGTTACATAACTCATGTCTTACTTTGAATACTGAAAAGACGGTAACCATGTTTCTTAAAAATAGATGCAAATTTAAGGAATGTCCTGAGGTCTTAGTAAATGGGCATACAATTAAAAATGTGGACGAATTCGAATATTTGGTTGTTACCCTGGACCCAACTCTTTGGGACCCAACCCCTGGACCCAATGTATTGAAATTTAATCTTTTAAATTTCGGACATATAAAAAACTATCTTACCATTGAGGCATCAAATACCTACTTAAGTGCAATGATTGTTCAACTCAGAAAAAAAAAGAGCTACTCGGTCGTCCACTAGAGGAGAGTGCAATATTCCCGTGTGTGTGTGTGCGCGCGTGTGTGAGTGAGTACTGGGAGAGGGATTTTGATTGTATAGCTTTGTTGGTTTTAGGAAGGGGGAAAAATTGTGCACATGCTAGTTTTAATTGTAAATTAAGTGTGACTGTGGTTGTAAAATTGTATATTTTAATGTTTTGTATTTCATTTACATTGTGTTACTGACCTGCCAAGGGACTACGGGCAGGAAATAGAACTTGTGCTACAACCTGGCACAATGCATCTCTCCTTGTTTTTATACAAGGTTAATGTTAACTTGTGCATTGTCCCTGTTTAAAAAAAATAAAAAAATAAATAGCTCAACACAACAAATGTTTGAAATGAATTCAACTGAAAATGTAACTTGTAATCACCTCTGCAGTCTCAACATTATTCAACCTCCTGAATAGAACTTCTGTCAGGACTACTATCATCAAATACGATTGACCATTAGCATAAAGTTTGGATTGGCGGTATGGTTCTGTTCTGGGCAAGAACTCCCTGCACATCCATGCAGTCTAGCATGAATAAGAGCAACAACCCCCCTTAGAGTAAACAGAACAGAACCAACAAGAATGTATTGCAGATATCATTAATGTTAATATTTTAATGTACAACGTAATACGAGAATTTAGTCTGATTCAAAGGGGAATAAGAATACCAAAGAATACCAAATAAGAATACCAGATTTTAGAAGAGAGGAGGAGCTGGGGAGGGAGGAGGGTAATCCTGACTGAAGAGAGGAGGACCTGGGGAGGGAGGAGTGTAATCCTGACTGAAGAGAGGAGGAACTGGGGAGGGAGGAGGGTAATCCTGACTGAAGAGAGGAGGAGCTGGGGAGGGAGGAGTGTAATCCTGACTGAAGAGAGGAGGAGCTGGGGAGGGAGGAGTGTAATCCTGACTGAAGAGAGGAGGAGCTGGGGAGGGAGGAGTGTAATCCTGACTGAAGAGAGGAGGAGCTGGGGAGGGAGGAGGGTAATCCTGACTGAAGAGAGGTGGAGCTGGGGAGGGAGGAGGGTAATCCTGACTGAAGAGAGGAGGAGCTGGGGAGGGAGGAGGGTAATCCTTACTGAAGAGAGGTGGAGCTGGGGAGGGAGGAGGGTAATACTGACTGAAGAGAGGTGGAGCTGGGGAGGGAGGAGTGTAATCCTGACTGAAGAGAGGAGGAGCTGGGGAGGGAGGAGGGTAATCCTTACTGAAGAGAGGTGGAGCTGGGGAGGGAGGAGGGTAATACTGACTGAAGAGAGGAGGAGCTGGGGAGGGAGGAGGGTAATCCTTACTGAAGAGAGGTGGATCTGGGGAGGGAGGAGGGTAATCCTGACTGAAGAGAGGAGGAGCTGGGGAGGGAGGAGGGTAATCCTGACTGAAGAGAGGAGGAGCTGGGGAGGGAGGAGTGTAATCCTGACTGAAGAGAGGAGGAGCTGGGGAGGGAGGAGTGTAATCCTGACTGAAGAGAGGAGGAGCTGGGGAGGGAGGAGGGTAATCCTGACTGAAGAGAGGAGGACCTGGGGAGGGAGGAGTGTAATCCTGACTGAAGAGAGGAGGAGCTGGGGAGGGAGGAGGGTAATCCTGACTGAAGAGAGGAGGAGCTGGGGAGGGAGGAGTGTAATCCTGACTGAAGAGAGGAGGAGCTGGGGAGGGAGGAGTGTAATCCTGACTGAAGAGAGGAGGAGCTGGGGAGGGAGGAGTGTAATCCTGACTGAAGAGAGGAGGAGCTGGGGAGGGAGGAGGGTAATCCTGACTGAAGAGAGGAGGAGCTGGGGAGGGAGGAGTGTAATCCTGACTGAAGAGAGGAGGAGCTGGGGAGGGAGGAGGGTAATCCTTACTGAAGAGAGGTGGAGCTGGGGAGGGAGGAGGGTAATCCTGACTGAAGAGAGGAGGAGCTGGGGAGGGAGGAGTGTAATCCTTACTGAAGAGAGGAGGAGCTGGGGAGGGAGGAGTGTAATCCTGACTGAAGAGAGGAGGAGCTGGGGAGGGAGGAGTGTAATCCTGACTGAAGAGAGGAGGAGCTGGGGAGGGAGGAGTGTAATCCTGACTGAAGAGAGGAGGAGCTGGGGAGGGAGGAGTGTAATCCTGACTGAAGAGAGGAGGAGCTGGGGAGGGAGGAGTGTAATCCTGACTGAAGAGAGGAGGAGCTGGGGATGGAGGAGGGTAATCCTGACTGAAGGGAGGAGGAGCTGGGGAGGGAGGAGGGTAATACTGACTGAAGAGAGGAGGAGCTGGGGAGGGAGGAGGGTAATCCTGACTGAAGAGAGGAGGAGCTGGGGAGGGAGGAGGGTAAGCCTGACTGAAGAGAGGAGGAGCTGGGGAGGGAGGAGGGTAATACTGACTGAAGAGAGGAGGAGCTGGGGAGGGAGGAGGGTAATCCTGACTGAAGAGAGGAGGAGCTGGGGAGGGAGGAGGGTAATACTGACTGAAGAGAGGAGGAGCTGGGGAGGGAGGAGGTTAATCCTGACTGAAGGGAGGTGGAGCTGGGGAGGGAGGAGTGTAATCCTGACTGAAGAGAGGAGGAGCTGGGGAGGGAGGAGTGTAATCCTGACTGAAGAGAGGAGGAGCTGGGGATGGAGGAGGGTAATCCTGACTGAAGAGAGGAGGAGCTGGGGAGGGAGGAGGGTAATCCTGACTGAAGAGAGGAGGAGCTGGGGAGGGAGGAGGGTAATACTGACTGAAGAGAGGAGGAGCTGGGGAGGGAGGAGGGTAATCCTGACTGAAGAGAGGAGGAGCTGGGGAGGGAGGAGGGTAATACTGACTGAAGAGAGGAGGAGCTGGGGAGGGAGGAGGGTAATACTGACTGAAGAGAGGAGGAGCTGGGAAGGGAGGAGGGTAATCCTGACTGAAGAGGGGAGGAGCTGGGGAGGGAGGAGGGTAATCCTCACTGACGAGAGGAGGAGCTGGGGAGGGAGGAGGGTTATCCTGACTGGAGAGAGGTGGAGCTGGGGAGGGAGGAGGGTTATCCTGACTGAAGAGAGGAGGACTTTATTTGTAGTTCATACTGTTTTTTTAATACCCTGTATTTTCTTTCTCATTTTTAGGAAAAGCACTTTACATGTTTATTTCTATACCAAATGTCATACACTTGCAATGAAGCTAAAAATATAAACAACTACATCATTATGTTGATATCCTATATTTTTACAATAAAACTTACGACAAAAATGTCTTCTAATATCCTCAGTTGTTGCGTATCGAACACATTTGTAAATTACTTCCATTGTGCACGTTCACTTTAATACTGCGTGCTGTATATACATGTTGCTGCTGATTGGACTGCAGTTCTGACACGCCCACCAAACAAGAGAAAACGCATCTCAAACCCCGTTGCATACCGGTGCAAGCCGTTTCGAGGAAACATGACGTTCAACCCGGAAACCGTAGCAAAACGTTGCGCACCGTTGTGATCTTGAACGTGCCCCAGGTGTTGTCTCAAGCACACCTGATACAACTAATCAAGTGCTTCATTAGTTTTACCAGGTGTGCTTGAGCTAGAACACATGCAATACCTGAACTGGCTAGGTTGGTTGAGTGTGAAGTTTGTGTGGCAAAGTCAAAAGAAAGGTCCAAAAAGTTAGGAGAAGATATCATCACCCTTCATAACTCCCTGTTTCCCTTTTTTCCCTGTGTTTTGACCATTTGCCTGATATGTGAATTACAATTGTGATTACCTAATTGTGATTGTGATTACCCGATTAAACAATTACCCCTAATAAAGCTGTGTTTGGATCATCTAAAGTCTTTAAGCAGTACGTAACAGAAGACTACGCCAGCAATATATTCAGCAGTCTGTTCAATCCAGCTCCATCAGGGCAACCATACCGTCTAGGACCACACCAGAGACTTTTTGGAAATTTTCGTATCTCACAGAATTCCCAGACATCGTCCACATTGATTTATACTGATACAGACTAAATCATTTTTCTTAATCCAATGTCCTTGAGGGTCACTGGCTGAGTTTCTGAACTATGTGCTAATGCGGAGTGGCTCCTCTTCCACTGTGGAAGTTGTAGAGGTGGACCCTTCCCCTAACTTTTTTTTGAAGATTGTGTTCTTGTTTCCTGTGCCAATTTATTTAGTCCTTTTGTAGTTTTTCATGTTGATTAGTCTGATTGTTCCCAGCTGTGCCTTGTTTCAAACCCACCACCGTCCCCAGCACTTACAAGTCTGATGATCACAAGTCATTGCTTGCAGTGTCCAGAGTCTCCAGCCATCATGGCCGCCACACCAGTGTCTCCAGCCGTCATGGCCGCCACACCAGAGTCTCCAGCCGTCATGGCCGCCACGCCAGAGTCTCCAGCCGTCATGGCCGCCACGCCAGAGTCTCCAGCCTTCATGGCCGCCACGCCAGAGTCTCCAGCCGTCATGGCCGCCACGCCAGAGTCTCCAGCCGTCATGGCCGCCATGCAAAAGTCGGGCGCTGCACCTGAAGCTACTAAGGCAGTCCCTAGGTCTATGAGACTGGCTTCCGGTTTGGCGGACCCACCACTGATGTCAGTGGCCCCAACATTGTCCAAGAGTCCAGCATCTACATCCGGGGGTCTCAGAGGTCCTTTCACTGTCGGCTATGCTTCCTGTGATATCGACCGCCATCTTGTGTGTTTGGGCCGCACACTCTTTTACTGCTCTTCCAGAGGCGGCCGCTCCTGAACTTCCTGGGGGAGTGTGCGTAACAGGAACAAAGCACACACAAGGGTTAACAAGGCCAAGGGTAACAAGACAGCTGGGAACAATCAGACTAATCAACATGAAAAACTACAAAAGGACTACAAAACTGGCCCAGGAAACGAGGACACAACCTTCAACATAAAAATCCCAACACGACAAAGTGCAACAGTAACTGTAATAAATTAAAACTAAAACTATTAAAAGTGTTTTCTGTAATTGAAATAAAATAAAATATAAAATTGGATGAAATGCTTAAACTAATTGAAAAAATAAGTTTAAGCTGAAGTACTAAAATTAAAATTGAAATGAAAAAATCAAAGCTAAATTGAATAAAAAAGACAAAAGCACATAACAAAATGACTAAAACTAAATTCGAAATGAAAACAAAAGATATATTTAATATAATATATTTAAATATATATTTAAAATATATAAATAAATACTATAATACTTTAAAAATAATATTAGGTAAGACTCAATTTCGATTGTCCACTTTAGATATTCTACTAACTATAACGGTAACACTTTATTTCGATAGTCCACTTTAGACATTCTTCTAACTATAAGTAACTTTGCAACTACATGTCAACTAACTGTCATTAGAGTATTAGTAGACTGTCAGCTTAACATCTGCTGACACTTTATTTTGTTGGTCCCCCAACAGACATTCAACTGACTATAAGTAACTTGGCGACTACAAGTGAACTTATTCTCCTCACCCGAACCCTAACACCTAACCATAACCTACCAGTCTACTGACAGTCTACTATAATATACTAATACTCTAATGAGAGTTAGTTGACATGTAGATGAAAAGTTACTTATAGTTAGTAGAACGTCTAAAGTGACTATCGAAATAAAGTGTAACCACTATAACTATATTAGACTGTCAATAGCAGTCATTAGTCAAACATTAGTTATATTTGCCAAAACTTTTTTTTTGCTCCCCAACAGATATTCTACTGACTATAAGTAACTTTGCAACTGCATGTCAACTAATTCTACAAACCCTAACAGACTACTACCGTAATACTAGTTAGTTGACATGTAGTTGCAAAGTTACTAATAGAACGTCTAAAGTGGAGAGTATCAAAATAAAGAGTAACCTAATTCATTAAATAAAATAACACTGACATAACAGAATATTGCTATGAAACAAAAGTGACATCCACTATATGGGATCTGTGCAGTGTTACTAAACAGGTCAAAGCTATTATGAAATATGAAATGGCTTAATCAGTATAGAGCCAGAATCCAGGACCACAGTATAAATGTATCTTTGGCTGTTTATTTATTTTTATTTTTTAAAAAATTTTCTTTTTACAAAGTCAGTCTCAGTTTCTTATATTTTACAGATGTACAGTAACTTCCTGATGCACATTTACTGTATTACGTGCAAGATAAAGATACATCTCACAGTTATAGTTTCAGATTTGTATAACATGTCTCAAGCCAAGCTGATCTTGATGACAGAATTGAACTGAAGTGTAGGCCTATACTGTAAAGTGTGTCATTTTTTATTCTCTGTCTTCTTCTTTGGTGTTTCCAAACGCACTAAAGAGGCTGTCATGACTCTGCCCGCCGTCACCTTCACGCGCTCCTCAGGGGAACTGAGCCCAGGCTGTTCTCCATGCAAGCGGATTAGGGGAGGCAGGAGCGGAGCTGTCTGGAAGCATGATTTATGACTGCGGGGACTGGGCCGCTCAATGGCAGAGCCTGCTGTATTGACACTTTAGTTATTGTCAACAGTGACAACACCATGAGCCCTGGGGCAAGTTCTACCAACCCTTTACAATATTCAACATAAGTGCCACTGAATAACTATTCAGCTAATCTGACAGTCTTCTTAAGAGAGTATCTAAACATTAACATAAGCTATTTTAGGGTTTGTTTGTTTTTTTTATTGTTTTTAATTATTAATCTGAAAGACGAAGAACGAATTGTTCTTTTTTTAAAGCTTATAGTAAAAAAAAAACATGCATTAGCTTGAGTGTTTGCTCAAGATTTTATACCCGTTTTAGTTTTATAAGCTTTGTCTATCTGTCTGTCTATCTATCTATCTATCTATCCGTCTATCTATCTATCTATCTATCTATCTATCTATCTATCTATCTATCTATCTATCTATCTATCTATCTATCTATCTATCTATCTATCCGTCTATCTATCTATCTATCTATCTATCTATCTATCTATCTATCTATCTATCTATCTATCTGTCTATCCGTCTGTCTATCTATCTATCTATCCGTCTATCTATCTATCTATCTATCTATCTATCTATCTATCTATCTATCTATCTATCTATCTATCTATCTATCCATCTATCCATCTATCTATCTGTCTATCCGTCTGTCTATCTATCTATCTATCCGTCTATCTATCTATCTATCTATCTATCTATCTATCTATCTATCTATCTATCTATCTATCTATCTATCTATCTATCTATCTATCTATCCGTCTATCTATCTATCTATCTATCTATCTATCTATCTATCTATCTATCTATCTATCTATCTATCTATCTATCTATCTATCTATCTATCTATCTATCTATTTATCTGCCTATCTGTTTGTCTATCTATCTATCTATCTATCTATCTATCTATCTATCTATCTATCTATCTATCTATCCATCCATCCATCCATCCATCCATCCATCCATCCATCCATCCATCCATCTATCCGTCTATCTATCCGTCTATTTATCTATGAATGAATTAACAACATGTACTTACTATATATTTATGGTATTTATTAGGTTTTAGTTTAGGGTTGTCTGCTTGTAATAATGACATAATTGACATAATTTATGGTAAATATACATGTAACGTGTAACAAGGACACTTTAAAGTGTTATCCATTTTCTGGCTCTTTCATAGTTCTGCAGGCTTAAGAAAGCTGCCATTGAGATTGAGATGTAGGTTAGGGCCGTCTTCCCATTTTTTCTGCGGTGTTTTATTATGTGTCAGTCTGATTCTATCTGAGCACTTAATGACAATAGAAGGTCAGCGTTTCTCTCTCTGATCTCAGAGCTTCTATTGTGGCTGTGAGTGTAATTAATAGGCTGTGGAAGATGAGCGTGGCCTGTGTTTGTGTTCTGTGGGTTTGTTCTCACTCCCCCATAGTCAAGGGCACAACATGGGTGCTCATCTATCAAACGGGGCATTCCTTTACCTGCCGCCTCTGATGGCCGTCTGAAGAGACAGCTCACGAGTCAATTTATCAGCCCTGGCATACGCTGACCCCACCTTGCTGAGATGTAGTAAGCCTACAACCCCGGCAATCGTCTTGTGGAATAATTATTAATCCGGCCGGATTGTGCTCTGGCTTTATGGTTATGCGAGGTCATTTAGCTGAGGTCATTCACAGGGGACACAGTGGGAATGGGATAAACTTCTCAGTTTCAGGGAAAAGACGGAGGATTCGGGACCGTCTCGGGTGTGGAAAATAAACAAGGCGACTTTGATCCCACCAGTGGTCGTCCCACAATATGGAGAGCTCTTTTCAAAATCAAAGCCATCTAGTCGAAAGAATGACTGACTTTCAAATGCAGGACAACAGAGAACAATAACGATTGACATGTTATTGTGTTTGGCTCGATAATCCACTAAGTAACTTTGAAACTCCATGTCAACTACTGTAACTCTCACTAGAGCATGTAGAGTATTAGGGTTAGAATAAGATGACATGTTTATAAATATAATGGTGATGAATTTAAAAGTAAAAAAATTACATCCTTACTGAATAAACAGATTAATTTCTTTAAAAAAATCTAAATGATGTCAAACTTTTAAACAGTAGTGTGTGGAGATATACACTGTAAAAAAATATATGAGTATATTATATTTAAATGATTACAACATATGTTTTTACATTGCTTTAACTTATCAAAAGCAATTTTCAACTTTTTTTTATAAGTTAAGATCGATTCAACTCCTTTTTTTAAAGTCATTAATTTTAAGTTGAAATTACTTAAACATTCAAGTTGATTGTACTTTAAATTTAAGGCAGCAATATATATATATTATATATAAGGTTAACATTTACACTAGATAACAGAACTAACAATGAAAAATACTCCTGAAGCTGTTAATTTCAACATTGACTAATACATTGTTAAAATCATATGCTTATCTGTTCAGATGATTCAATGGGTCTGAGCTGACATGAACTAACAATGAACAGCTGTATTTTTGATCAACTAACATTAACAAAGATTAATAAATACTGTAACAAATGTATTGCTCATCATTAGTTAACGTAATGGGATCTTAAAGTGTTAAGTGTTACCAATGACACAAATCACTGTCCTCACATTTTAAAAACACATCCTGCACTCTGTGTGAAGAGCAACACGACCTGGGAACGGACGGATGAAGTGTGCACATGCCCCTCATAAAAGCTCTATCGCTCAAAAACAAGACAATTTATGCTGATGCTCATTGTGATCTGAGGAGGCTTTGTCTGCCACTTCACAAGGCATATTCTAAAGATGTTTAGGCTCTGCGGAGCATAAATCAGGACCTGGTCATTGCCCGCTCTATATCATATTGGCCGAGGGCCCGGGGCCACTTGTGAATGGTCAGTCTACGAGGCCGACACTAGCGGGTGGTCTGCCACATAAGGGTTAAATATGGTTCAATCCGCAGAGCTCTCAAAGCCAGCTGTTGTTAAAAAAGTAAGTTATGTTGGCTCTATATCTCGTCTTGCAGTCAGAAAATGACAAGGCGATGGAACGCATTGCTGTCCTGAAATTGAACTTCATGCATGAGTGCGAAATGTCGCCATCTCTCTGTGTCTGACAAATTTATGAAGCACATTTCCAAAGCAAAGAGTCAATGTAGCTTTTAAAAGTGCATTTTTAATAACAATGTCTCATATAGGCAAATTAAAATATGTATAAAACATCTTTTGGCCACACTTTACAATGAGGTTCACTTTGTTAACATTAGTTGACTATATGAACAAACATTGAACACTGGTAACACTTTATAATAATAGTGAAAGTGCTTACAAATCATTTGCACACTAGTTAATTCAAAGTTAATTTATTGTGGTCTCTGTTAATAGATTAATAGACAAACAGAGTTCTTCATTATTTGTCACTGTAATTAACAACATTATTATTATTTAATTAGCTCATAAAAATAGTTAGATCATGTTTTTGTATGATTTGGTAACAAGTTATTAAGCATATAGGCTAAGTAATGTACAGTATTTTAAACCAGTAGTAAAGCATTTGTTAATGCTATTAGGAGTAAATAGTTTGATTAGGTCACAGGACATCAGATTATTGATGCATTATTTGCATTAAAATAAGGTTTCCATGTTTAATTGGCACTTTCTATAGACATATATATATATACACATATGATTGGATGAAGCTTGAACAATATTGAAAAATATTTCTTACCACTTTATTTGATAGATTTGATTTATTTGATAGATATTCTACTAAGTAACATTGCAACTGTAATTAGTAGATTATTAGTAGACTGTCTGCTTAATATCTGCTAACACTTAACTTTGATGCTCCTCAACAGACATACTGACTATAAGTAACTTTGCAACTACATGTATTTTACTAACCCGAACCTAACAGTCTACTAATACTCTAATTTTAATGTGGGCGGGGCTTGATTTTGTCCGTGGAGAATTGATTGGATGGTTGTGGTTTGCTATTGGCTGATCTCATGTGATTGACAGGTTGCCCCGCCCTCATCATCACAGAAGAGAAGAGAAGCTGAGGAACTTATTCTTATTCAAGATTATGAGGGGCCCATGAATTTAAAAAAGAAATAATGATGTGAACAGGTAAATAATTTATAATAAACACTGCAATATTCCATAAAAAAAGAATTGTCAATTTTGATTTCATGGTAACCTTTATTAACCTTAAAGTCCCCCTGTGGTGAAAATCCAGCTTTTAATGTTGTTTATATGTCTATGTGGTGTTTTTAATGTGCTTTAAGACAAACCATGTGTAAGTTCATAAGTCGACAGCATTGCTGAGTATTTTCAGCTTAAAACTGCAGTGAACCAAAGACAGTCTCAAAAACACGGTGTGAAATCGCTGGTGTTTCTGACGTCACAAACGACCTTGTAACCAATCAGATCAACGTGTGATCGTCAACCAGTGGATCTCTGACTGAGTGAGTGAGTGAGTGATTGGAGGCGGGGCTCATTTGCATATTCATAGAACCACGTATACTAAATGAGGCAAGGGTGTCGAGTTACATTCATGATATTTTAAGGCATGACCCTTTTTTTCAAGGAAAAAACTTAAATGTAATTTTGGTGATAAAAGATGAGTTGGCTAACATATTCATGCTAAAAAACGTACATTTTTATTTCAGGGGGCCTTTAACATTAAACTTAATAAATGAACAACCAAGACTAATAAACACTGTAACACTTACTTATCAGTGCATGATATTCAATTCACTTTTTTTGTATAAAATGCATGAGTCCACATTACAATTTAGAGTGATAATCAGAGGTGACTGTCTTAGTTATGTATTTCAGGAATGTACAAACAGTTGGCTAAAAATGTATTAATTTAAACAATGTAATAATTTAAGGCAGAAACAATGAGTTCATTGAAGTAATGAATACTTGATTGTTAACAAATGGTTATGATGACATTTAGAAAAATGTAGCATTGTTGCATGTTGATTCAGGTTGCGTCATCTGAAGTCTTCATATGCTAACAAGTTGAACTTGTAATTATGTAATTGCATAGCATCTATACATGTGTGGAAGAAATGTAATATGTTCTATATGTTTGCATTTTCTTATATTCATAGAATCTTAGAAACATGATGGTAATTAGAACTGTCACTAACCCTTATGAATGTATGTATATGTATGTACAGTATACGTGACTTGACAAAAAGTAATGTGTGACTAAATTTTTAGGAGACAGAGGGGCTCCACTCAAAGAATAAGCAAAGAAGTATCTTCACTTGTCCTAACGAAGTGTTAGTTACGGCTAAGAAGTATCTTTATTTGACCTAGAGAAATGACCTTGGGGGGGATAAGGACTATAAAGGAGTAAGGATGCCCTCCTGTAAATTGTCACACTCTGAATGACCGCTGGCCTTTTCTTGCAAGAAAATAAATAACCTTTAAAGACAATTGGTACATGTTTGTCTCTCAAGGCCCTTGCACACTGAGTCAGACATTTTCGTATGCGTTTTTTCATATCCGTGATTCGGCGGCACTCAAAAAACACCATTCAAGCTGCTTGCTACGGATGCGAAAAACACAGAAAATCGAACCAGATCTGATTTTTTTTATGACGGACGAAAGTCTCGGACTCAGTGTGCAAGGGCCTTTATTCAGTGATGTAATTGCACGTCTGCCACCACACATGTGTGTGCTGGGAACTGTGTGAAATCAGGCCCTGTAGTGGTCAACCGAAGCACTGCGGTCTATTGTCCACCAGCCGACGAGAGCACCAACCCCATTGATCACCCTGACAAAGTGTCTAATGGCTGTTCCCACACAGACAAGATACACATGGAGCAGGTATATCGCCATGGCTACGACCGGCCCTCGGGAGCCAGAGCGGCCCGTCGGGGGGGGAGAGTTGCGTGGGGAGACGCTACTCACCTTTGACATGGCCTCGTGAAAGCCAGTTTGTTTTCCGATTGCCACGGTTCATCTTCACGTGGAGGAGGACAAACACTGGTAAACAGGCAGCTAGCGGCTCAAAGCACGGCAGAAAGGCAGGGTCCCCACTTCAGCTGTGTTCACATGAGAATCAATCTGTTTTGAGTCTTTGAAGAGCGGAGAGCAGAAAGGAATAACAGGGGTCGGCTCTGAAAGGAAAACAAGAAATGAGGTTGAAAGAAACTTTTGCCCTTGCTAGTGGATCTCTACCAATGAACGGGCTTAACAATAAGTGATCTAATCGCACTTAATATTAGGTGTCTTACACAATGTTCTCGCATCATATAATAATTGTCTGGTACGGTGTAGTTATTGTGATGTATTGTAAAACACTGATACAGGTGCGGTTAGGACAGGTCTGCTGGAATGTGTAGATTTAAGGGAAGGTCAAAAGTGTAATTATGTTGTTACAGTCAATTCTATATGTAGTAACAGCAGATATTTAAAAAAAATATAAGTACAATGTGAAAACATTCTCAAAAAAGTGCATTGTATCAACTGATTCATTTAAATGTTAATAGACACTATATTCACTATATTGACCGATAATTGGTATATCGGCCGATTTACACTATCACTATTGGTCAATGATCAGGACTGATTATCCTGTCAATCAAAAGTGGACTGTCAGACTTCATCTCTCTCGTGTTGAATTTAGGGCAAGTTAACGTGACAATAACGCATTAACAGTTCAAAAATAGCTTCATAAAAGCAGGATCTTTGTGAATCACCTGTAGGTCAGGGTTGTCGGTCCGTGGTTTTTCCCTACAATGGAAAAAAGAAGCATGAAGTCCGCACACTGAAAATAGCCTCCGAATGAATTTATGAACAGCTCAACGCTTCATAATACCAGTGTCGAGTAAAGTCAACTGTAAATAGAAACTGGTAATCACCACACACAAAAACACAACTTTTCCCTACTTCAAACATGATTTTTAACACCTCACATACAATAATCACAAAGAGCTTTGTGCTTGTTACTTCTGATAAGAAACAAAGTCTCCTCTTTCAAATTCTGTCCATTTTATCATGAAATTCAGACATAAATGGTGTTATGTTCTCTTAAATTGACGTGAGAGATCGTTGTAGCAGCGCAAGTCTTTTCTTCCACTTTATTACAAGTTATAGCATGAAAAAACAAGCATGAACATCACGAGGTATGTTGAAATATGCAGTACAACTTACTGAAATGAATCATGTCTCGCTAAATCAGTGTTTCAACCGCAGAAAGCACCAATAAAACATCAATGTGAACAATGTCACGTAACGTTGCATTTACCTCAGGAAAGTTATCCAGTGTTCACAGTTCATTAGTTACCTGTAAAAACACTCTAGATAGTCTATTTACTGTTAATGACATGTATGTTTGAATAAATTTAAGTGTTTATGAAAACCACCTAATGTGCAACTTTTATTTGAGTGTAATTATTATATCTGAAAATAAATAGCAGTTGAATATAACATTTTGGGCTCTGTTGTTAATTTTGACTGTCTAAAATCTGTGTTTCCACAGCCCGTGAGGTTTCAAGGCTGTCCTCGAGCAGTCGTCAGGCGCTTTCCTCTGATTGAAAGGAATGTTGTTTTATTTGTGTTCCACTCTGAAGGAAAACGCTGATTTCTGTCACGAGAGAGCACCGAGACAATGAGAGGTGGAGAGAAACACTTTTCAGCCTTTTTTTTATTTCAACGCCAACACGCTCAGACAACAGCGGCCTTTCAGCTAATTAAGCTGTTTTAAAAAGGGCTGGTCAACCAGTGACATCTTAGTGGGGTATCAGGGAGTCAATGGGGCGGTACAGAAGGGGAGACATTTATGGGCTGGCTTTTCCCATTGTTTCCAACCTGGCAGGATCTTTTCTACTTGGCCGCCTCTGCCTCAGTGACCTGTACAATGACAAGAATGCAAAGGGTAAACTCTGTGTTCGCCACAAAGGGGACAATTGCAGAATCAAAATTTCACGCTGCTGGGCAATGCCTCTTCTCTGCCAAGATTCCACAGATATTTCAGTCCAACACAACTTCATGGTGCTTGAAACATGGATCACTGGTTTGGCCACAGGACTTGCATGTTGTTTTTGTCTTAGTGGAACATCGATGGAAGGTTATTGTTATGGAGTAGCCTACAGTATCATGAGTTTTCTGCATCTGTAATGCATCTATATGCATTATAAAATCAGGTCTCTTTAGTTTGAGGAACACACAATCACTTTTAACTACGATTTCTGCCTCAATAAACTCCTAATTTACAGCTTATTAATAGTTAGTAAGGTAGTTGTAAGTTTAGGTATGTATGGATAAGTTTAAGGGATGGAGAATATGGTCATGCAGAATAATGCATTAAAGGATTAGTTCACTTTTGCTGATAATTTACTCACCCCCATGTCATCCAAGATGTCCATGTCCATGTCTTTCTTTCTTCAGTCGAAAAGAAATTAAGGTTTTTGATGAAAACACTCCAGGATTTTTCTCCATATAATGGACTTCAACAGGACCCAAACGGTTCAAGGTCCAAATGACAGTTTCAGTGCAGCTTCAAAGGGCTTTAAACGACACCAGACGATGAATAAGGGCCTTATCTAGACAAACCATCGGCATTTCACAAATAAATAAAAAAGTTTAAGTTTTATAAGCACAAATGCTCGCCTTGCTCTGTTCTGTGATGCGCGTTCGTGACACTAGGCGGAAGTACCGAGTCAGTGTTTACGAATGTGAAGAAGGAGGACCATATACACATATTCAAATGTCTTTGTGTCAGTTTATCATTTAAAATGCCCATTTCGTGTGCGTATCCTGGGTGTTTTAATATTAAAAAGGCTAAAAGAAAAGTTTCGTCAGGACAGAAGCGTGACCTTTTCAACGTAACTGTGTATTACGTGAGTCACGAACGCGCATCACAGAACAGAGCAAGGCGAGCATTTGTGCTTATAAAACTTAAACTTTTTTATTTATTTGTGAAATGCCGATGGTTTGTCTAGATAAGACCCTTATTCATCGTCTGGTGTCGTTTAAAGCCCTTTGAAGCTGCACTGAAACTGTCATTTGGACCTTGAACCGTTTGGGTCCTGTTGAAGTCCATTATATGGAGAAAAATCCTGGAATGTTTTCATCAAAAACCTTCATTTCTTTTCGACTGAAGAAAGAAAGACATGGACATCTTGGATGACATGGGGGTGACTAAATTATCAGCAAAAGTTTTTTTTAAAAGTGAATTAATCCTTTAATCCAACCAAACCTGCCAAGTGTGAACAATTATGCACCAAGTCTATAATATATCTAAGGTTTGCTCTTGTGCATCAAACACCTGTGATTGAGCTTCTGTTTACCATTTTTGATGAGTTCTATGCATGTGCGTTGATCAACGTTCATATGAATAAAAGTCTCAATTATATCTCTTCTTCATCATATAAAGCAATTGTGTCTCTTCAGAAGACTTGGATTAAACTGCTCAATTCTTTCATTACTCTTTCCATGTCTTTGCAGACTTTTTTAACGGCAAAGTTTTGGTTGAATAGACTTTCAATAGAGGGCCAGAAATCTCTCAGGTTGATGAACAACATCATTTTTGATGATCAACATCATTTTTGATGATCATCTTCATTTTTGAGTGAACTATGCCTTTAATTGTCATTTTTATCACTACTAAATTGATTTATTGAACATTGATTTCTTAAATATCACATATGAAATATATCATATTATACATTTAAATTGATTGCCTCATTCATTGAAAATCTTCCCACAGCTCTCAAATCTCATTCTCCATGTTCTCCATATATTTGAACTGACGCATTGAAGAACCAATGGTGAAGCAATGTTTTATTGCTGTCAATGATGTCAAACTATCAATGAAATTATTAATGAACATCAAGTGAAATTTTGATCTGTGGTAACTTGTGTAAATAAGTAAGATGAGTAAATAAAGACAGCGTTTAAATATGTGCCTGCACTATTCCTTTAACTAATAGTGACTCGCAGTTGCTAAGCAAAACTTTGACAAAAGAAACTCTTATTACGCTCAGATTGAAGATCAGTCTGGGGGGACAAACGGCGTTCACAGCGTCTTAAGCGTAAATCTACACATTAGACAGTCTACCCTGCTGTGTTGGCAACACTTCATTTAGCTGATGGTGTTTTATTTACCGCCGCTTTCGCTCTCCTTCAACAGACATGCAACCCCTCCTCTAAGTCACATTAGCTCGTTGATGTTTGGCATCTCTGATCTGTGCACACGCGAACTTTAAATCATTATTCTATGAGATGACGAGAGACTGTCAACACCACCTGCTACGTCCGCGAGGTCCTGCCAGCTTATATCTCTTTTGAGCGAGCCATGTGTTGTTATAATGTAACGCGATTACAGAAAGCGTTTCACACCGTTTTCAGCAGAGCCAAAACATGAACAACAAAGCATGCCAATTATGGAGTCATTTGAGTGTTTGTTGAGCTTCGGCTGGGCTCCATTTTCTCTGGCTGAGCATATTGAAGGGGTCAGATGGAACATCTGAATCGCTGCTTTATTACACATCCTGTAATCCCTCTTACATTCGGACGCCCAAGAAGAAGGCGGGAAAAAAACGTTCCTTGTTGCAATTTGGCTCCGAGTGTCTGTGCACATTGCACTTGCGTCTGTAGCAGCATGTGTTTCTGGGATTGTTCTGGAAGGGAAAATGCCGAAACAGCAGGGAGCAAGAGATAAACAGGCTATTCGTGACTCGTTAAAAAAGGCGACGGTGGCCAACATTGTGGAGAGCGTAAGGACCCTCGTTCCAACTGGGCTATAAACTTTTTGGGCACCAGCTGGACCGAGCATCTGTCGGCTTGCGCGTGGAGAGATGATCTGGTGCGGATGACAACGGAGCTGTGCGTTTAAAAACCCGACACCTTACATAACTGTGCTGATTAAAAACTCAGGAAGTCTAATAGCACAGTGGCTTCTGCCTACTATCAAGGGGTCTCCGGCTGCACAGGGAGCGAGTCTCCAGACGATGTTCACTGTTACTGTAAACTGTAAATTCAGCTCTAATAAGTCTGGACTTGTCTGAGGACGTTTGCAGTGCTGATCAGGAAGTGGCCAATAAATGACACTCCACATGTTACGGTGATAATTAGGTGTGCAGAATTCATCATCATCAACAATTTGTATTTCAGGACTCATAAACAATAGTAATTTTACATAATTTTATATATTAATAAAAAAAGAAAGGTGTAGGCTGAAGCATTAACTACTTTACTACCCTTTTTCATAATAAGCATCACTTCCACTACTAAATGTAATCCATGCAAAATCAAAACAGATTAAGACAACATTTCTTAAGACCTTTATACACAATTTAAAATAGCATAAATTAATACATTTGTTTCAAACATTTCATATAGAGATTATTCATTTCTTTATTCTAGACACATACACACAGAAACATTCTAAATCCACCTTTTTTACAGATATATCTATTCTTTATATTAGTCCTTGCTTTTTTTTAGTTTATGCTAAGTGAGGCTGGATCTAAATAACGCTTTATTACAACTCAAACACGCACAGAATCAACTTGACATAGAGGAGAACGGACAAAGAATGACTGAGTAACACAAAAGGTTAACAAGGAGCAGGTGGATCAAATCATTTAAGCAATGCGTTGCCATGGCAACAAATGAGAACATAGTAGGAATCATGTAAACAATAAGGAAACACAGGAAACAAAGATCTGAAAACTAAGGGGCTGTTTACATGACACTGTTTTCAACTAAAAACGTAAAAGTTTGTATGCGTTTTGGTCGGTCGTTTTGTGTGCCAGAAAACGCAAACTTTTAAAAAACAAGTTTCAAAGTGCAAGTTTCAGTGTAAACAACAAAAACGTGAATCTCTGAAGACGAGACGTCATGCACATACGTATCACGTGTTCAGTCTATAGAGTTTCATCGCCATCTACTGGCCTGACAGCAGAATACAAAGTTTTTTGTCGTTTTCGCGGATCCGTGTGAATGGAGATGGTTTTGACAATGATGTCGTCTGTACACAGAAAACTCAAAGGAAAAACTCCTCAGTTTTAAGCATATCGTTGTCATGTAAACATCCCTATAAGTCCATGAAAAGGAAAAATCAAACTGAACGTTACACTCTCTCATTTCAAACAGCCTGTGAATACATTTGGGAAGTGAATTGTTATTTGCTTGTTACTAATACATTATCGGTGCGATTTTGAAATCAACCTGATCACTAAATTTGAAAGCATGTAATATCATACTAAAATGTAAATATTTGCTTGGTTATCTCTAAAGCTCACTTGAACTTATTCTCGTAGACCATAAGATGTGACATTATGGTGCTCTGGAAGCCAATATGAAAATAGTTTCTTTTAAATTGTCTTCATACAGACTCAACACTGAACAGCGAGGCCAAATACACAGACACAGAGCAAAAGCTAATGACATTGGCCTTACGCATGTGCACATACACTCACCGGCCACTTTATTAGGTACCCCATGCTAGTAACGGGTTGGACCCCCTTTTGCCTTCAGAACTGCCTCAATTCTTTGTGGCATAGATTCAACAAGGTGCTGGAAGCATTCCTCAGGGAGTTTGGTCCATATTGACATGATGGCATCACACAGTTGCCGCAGATTTGTCGGCTACACATCCATGATGCGAATCTCCCGTTCCACCACATCCCAAAGATGCTCTATTGGATTGAGATCTGGTGACTGTGGAGGCCATTTGAGTACAGCGAACTCATTGTCATGTTCAAGAAACCAGTCTGAGATGATTCCAGCTTTATGACATGGCGCATTATCCTGCTGAAAGTAGCCATCAGAAGTTGGGTACATTGTGGTCATAAAGGGATGGACATGGTCAGCAACAATACTCAGGTAGGCTGTGGCGTTGCAACGATGCTCAATTGGTACCAAGGGGCCCAAAGAGTGCCAAGAAAATATTCCCCACACCATGACACCACCACCACCAGCCTGAACCGTTGATACAAGGCAGGATGGATCCATGCTTTCATGTTGTAGACGCCAAATTCTGACCCTACCATCCGAATGTCGCAGCAGAAATCGAGACTCATCAGACCAGGCAACGTTTTTCCAATCTTCTATTGTCCAATTTCGATGAGCTTGTGCAAATTGTAGCCTCAGTTTCCTGTTCTTAGCTGAAAGGAGTGGCACCCGGTGTGGTCTTCTGCTGCTGTAGCCCATCTGCCTCAAAGTTCGACGTACTGTGCGTTCAGAGATGCTCTTCTGCCCACCTTGGTTGTAACGGGTGGTTATTTGAGTCACTGTTGCCCTTCTATCAGCTCGAACCAGTCTGGCCATTCTCCTCTGACCTCTGGCATCAACAAGGCATTTCCGCCCACAGAACTGCCGCTCACTGGATGTTTTTTCTTTTTCGGACCATTCTCTGTAAACCCTAGAGATGGTTGTGCGTGAAAATCCCAGTAGATTAGCAGTTTCTGAAATACTCAGACCAGCCCTTCTGGCACCAACAATCATGCCACGTTCAAAGTCACTCAAATCACCTTTCTTCCCCATACTGATGCTCGGTTTGAACTGCAGGAGATTGTCTTGACCATGTCTACATGCCTAAATGCACTGAGTTGCCGCGATGTTATTGGCTGCTTAGAAATTAAGTGTTAAGGAGCAGTTGGACAGGTGTACCTAATAAAGTGGCCGGTGAGTGTAGATCAACAATTACACAACAACACAGATGGTATGCTAGAATGCATTCTGTGTGACAGCCCTCCAAATATGTCTGTCTATATTTAATCCATGAAAGAGAGCGCAGTGCAAGTTTAGCCATAGTTATACTGTAAAAGATTTGATTCTTGTAGAATTTTTCCGTTTACACCATCTTACATGGCCTGCGAGTCCATCACCATTTCACCCTCCCGCCGTGTAAAGAAACTTCTCTGTATTAAGCAAAAGTTCTTTAGTCGCTCTCTTGAAAGTTTGCTAAGATGTTTACGGCCTCATTAGTCAGTAAGTGTGAATGAAGGCATGAAAAATAGATAAGCTGGATCTCTGCTGGTGCCAGAGGAGCCGCGCGTGGCACTTAAGTCTTTGCAGTGTGACAGACGGCCGGCCCTTTCATTCTGCAGCATCAGGGTATCATTTGAAATTAAAGAAACTTTACGACTCCCTGAACTGATTTTCTGGAATATGAAAACATCAGCATATGGCTGAAGACAGCAGCAGGCTAAAAAGTAAATTTCCCTCATGGAACATACCAAGAGAGGTGACATTCATATTTATATTGTCCTTTTGGCTCAGTGTTGCCTAGGACAGTGTTTTTTTATGATATCTGCTTTTCGTGAGCACACATTTCTGTGTTTAAACGTATCGTTCACCCATTCACTGTTATTTTTCCGATGGAACAAAAAAGAAAGACAATTTTAAGCGTTTTCAAGCTATAAAAAAGACCAACAAAACACTGTCCCTCACACAAAACCATTGTATGGCTTCAAAAGACATGAAATAGTGACAATTTTTTTATTTGGAGCTGTGTAAAAAACAACATAGGCATTGGGAAAATGTCCATACCTACATTGCTGCTGTATTTATACATGCAATTCCATGCAGTTTTCAGCTGATATGAACACTAGAGGCAGTAAAACAGCAACAACTGTTAGTTCTTTTCACACAAATTATAATTACAGGGGCTCATTTTTGCACAGTTCTTTGCACAATATTATGACCTCAAATTTGAATGAAATGATTTCATGCATCACTTGTAAACGAAAGCAACTGCACTCTTGGTTAATACTGTAATAATATCAAACGCTCCAGTTTGTATTTGTGCTTGCGATCTGGAGAAAGTCAAATGTTTCTATTTACAAAGTGTTTTGGCAGCATTGAGCAATGCAGCCAATCACAGACATGTTTGTTGATCTCTTGAAGGCAACGGCCAATCAGAGGTGTTTAAGTTATTCAGAATCCACTCAAAATGCCAGAGTTCTTGTTCAGTGCTTAGTTCTCCACGCTTGCGAATCCTCTCATTAACAAAGTGTAGACACGATGTAAGAGATCCATGAGATTCAATAAGTTACATCTACATATAAATGAGGGCATTAACTCTCAAAATTGCAATGATTGACACAGTGATAACCATAGCACGGGACAAATATATGTCAAAATAGATGTGCATTATGCAACGTAAATGCAGACTAATAGATTAAAGTGGTTAAACATAAATCACATCTTGTATTGCCAATGTGTGAACACTTGTAATGAAACTTAAAAACGAGACTTCTTAGCTTGTCTATGAAACACGAGACTGGTTTTTATGTGATGGACTCGGGAAGGTTTTGCCGGGAAAATCCAAAGGATGTGAAGGTTACACGCGCTCCCAAGAGCCGCTCTTCCGTTCTATCAATGACACATGAAACAAAGGCTTATTTTCAGGATAATACCGAAAGAGCCATTCTGGAAATAATTCAATAATTCTGGTTTAATTCAATAGGCTCACATAGCCAGATCTCATTCCTGAACTGCCGTGATACATACAACAACCAATTAAATGTAATAAAATGCTGACAGATTCACGTCCATCTGCTTTCTGATAAAACTTCACAGGACATTTCACTTGCGAAAATGCAAAGTGTTGCGAAATATGCAAGAAGCAACATTATATAATTTTGCAGAAATGCTGCCACAAATGCTTTTTTTTTTCAATGGGTTTGGGCTGGTAAAATGTTTCATAATTTCATCATAACTTTGTATGGAGTGCCTAAAGAGACATGGTGGTGGAAAAAAATGATTTAAATACCTTTAAAACTTTAGAACGCAAAGTTTCTAAGGGGACCGTAAAAGCATTGACATAGGATATCATTTTATTGTTCCATCCCATCTTATATTTTTTCCATTTACCACATCCCTAGGAGCTCCACAATTTTGAGTTTTTATGGTAACACAACAAAAAGGCCCGTGCACGTCAACATTATTGTGATGGTATTGCTTGTTTTGGACAACAGCCCGCAGATGTGCTCATATTTGAGTTTCTGTACAGCCAGATGTGGCGCAGTATAGTTACTTATATAGGTGAATTTACATACAACACTTATAGGAACACACACATTTGGTCATGCATATTTAACCTACTAGAATGAGAAAATAATGGACACCTGTGATGTGAAAGCAGTGGCATGTGTTGCTGTTGACGAATAGACAGTAGTGCATCTTCTGAATGTCTAGTCTAGTGTTTATTGTTCTTTGCGCACATGTAGACCTGAAGTTCACAATTAACTTTAACACTAATGCAAAGAACATGATTTACCACATTCCATTTTTTTGGGCGAAATTTAAAATATAGATATGCAACATTATGACCGACCTGGGCTGCGTTTCCCAAAACCATCGTAAGCCTAAATTGATCGTAGAGACCATTGGGGGAAATTGTTCTACGATCAACTTAAGCTTACGATGCTTTTGGGAAACCCAGCCCAGATCTGTTAACAAAAACTTTGATGTTATCTTACAATGCAATACAGCAGATCACAAGGTTTTTGAGAGCTTGAGATTGTTATATTTCAATAAGGCCTTTTAATTTCAGTAAGATTTTGATCACTTTTCCATAATTATCGAAAAACACAATCATATATCTTACATTTCAAAAAAATTAGTAGTCAATAATATATATACTTATACACACACACATATATATGTATCCATCCTAATATGTAATTGTGTGTCAACCATAAATAACTTACATGAGTGCACTAGATGAATGTCCATCAAATAGAGTATATTTCTTATTTCAATTTGAAATTACCCACTTTACTTCAATAGTCACTTTAGACCTTCTACTAACTATAAGTAACTTTTCAACTATGTCAACTAACTCTCATTAAAGTATTAGTAGCCTATATTATAGTAGACTGTAGTAGACGGTCAGGTTATGGTTAGGTGTTAGGGTTCGGGTTAGGAGAATAAGTTGACTTGTAGTCGCCAAGTTATAGTCAGTTGAATGTCTGTTGGGGGACCAACAAAATAAAGTGTTAGCAGATATTAAACTGACAGTCTACTAATACTCTAATGACTGTTAGTTGACATGTAGTTGAAAAGTTACTAATAGTTAGTAGCTAGAATGTCTAAAGTGGACTATCGAAATAAAGTGTTACCGAAATTTTGATCTATTTACTTCAGAAGTCCTTCTGTTTTACGTCCTCCACCTTTTCTGTTTTCCTCGTTCTCTCTGCATCCTGTCATGCTCCCATCAAATGTGACAGAGCAGATGCAGAATGTCCCGCTCCCTCAGTAAGACGTGGTGGGAGAGGCTGTCAATCACGTGAGTTGCTGAGCAGTGCAGCTCTCTGTGCTTCTGTCATGCACTGATGGACATGTGGACTTTCCCACCTAGTAGGGGGCGACTTAGTGGCGGGTAAAGCCAAAGAGATGCATCCTAAATAAACTATTAATAAGTAATGAATGTTTCCTACATTGCTAGGCTTTTATATATATATATATATATAGAAGATATTTTAATTATGCATGTTTTGTTTCGATAACAATAAACGTGTTAAATAAATAAATAACTAAATATGAAAAAAGGATTATGCATATTGTACTTTTTTCCCCTCTAAAAGTCCAATTACACAATAATATGGCAATTTCACAGTACAACAGGTAATGGGCAATTATTCAACTTAGTCATGCAGTGTAATGTTTCAAAACAGTTATGCTAAAACCACTGTTTGAACATCGTCACAACTAATTCCCAACTTCAGGATTCCTTCAATACATGTGTTTTGAGAGTATATTTTCCTGATAGATGACTTTCTTTGTATATAGTTGGACAAATCCATTTTTACCCCTGCAAGTGTTGTGGAGCGCACGGACCTTCTGGCCTCCCCCTGATCGACCCCTTTTTTATGAATAATTGGTGATGTGTGTCAATATTGCACCCCATAGTAACCATATGGTTGGCCTGAGCAGACAGGCGATTGTTTGGTGCTGTGAAATATTGTGTTTCCCTGTGAGATGTGGAGCCAGTGGAAGCAGAAACTGTTGCTCAGACTGACAGTTACATTGTGTGTCTGAATGGGAAAACTTCTGAGGAAAAGATGCAAGTGGACCCAGACAGAATGTCCTGACCTCCGAGAGAAAAGACGATTTGACATGGTATAAGGTCTTCCATCGCTTCCCATCTCTCGCTATCTGCCTTTCAGCCAATGGGAAATGAAGAGGAACATTAAACTTAAGTGGAGCTTTTCTTTTGTTCTTCAACCCTTGAGGAGAAACTTTTTTTGGTGCCCGACAGTTGTCCTTAAATTCACTGCTATTAATATAATAAGCAATATGGTTTGAAAGGCCTCACTGCTCCTCGGGAACAGACTATAACAGACTGATGGACTAAAACTAGATGCAATAACTCTAATGACAGCCGTGATGCAATGGATGCGGTTTAAAAAAAGCTTTACATTACTGAAGTACCTATATAGACATGTTTATTATAAAAAAATACATGACTAGTTTAGGAATGCACAACATTTTTCTTCAGATTCAGGTTTATTCTGCATGAAATCAACAGAAAAGTGAGGGATACAATATATTACACTTCATCATCATACAGGTGCTGTTTTAATGCAAAAGTAAATAACAATGTATTGGTTTAGTTGTACGTTATTTATACATGGTAATATTGGTTGCACTTTAATTTCTCTTTCATTTAAATTTATTTTTATTATATTATATATATTTCAGTTCAGTGTGGTTCTGTATACAACAGACCTCTAGGGTTCTTGACTCAATTGGAAAGAACCCTTTATGCCAAAAAGGTTCTGAATAAAGAGAAATGCCTTTAAAACATTATTTATACAGACCTTATGCGCCAGAGAAACGAGGGCGCCGCCATCTTTACAATACTGTCTTTGAACTTCCGTTTTTGCGGTCGCTCTGTGTATCTCTATGGCAAAACTGTCCAGGAGTAATTAGCTTTTGAAGTGGATTTACTTAATGTTAAGTTAACGAAAGTTATCATTAGGATTGTAATGTTTAAAGCACATGTCTTAACAAATGTCAGTAGTCCGGGAAGATTTTAAAACGAGCTGGTTATTCATAAATACGCAAGATCGCTGTGAAAATACAGACCGGAAGACAAAAGACAACGAGCGCAGCGCTGAAAAGGGGCGGGGCTACTTCTTTTTTTTCTCTCAAATGTTTCCATTGGACGTTCGTCTGGCTTTTTTTTATGTTACTTGTTTCAGAACCTTTCCAGAACATTCAAATGTAACTTTCCATGATGTTTGCGGAATAACAAAATGGAATGTTCGACCAAACAAAGTTTTTTATATAAAAAAAAAAACTAGACATTTTGAACGTTTAAGAGAACATTCATAAGTAGCATTTTCATAATCAGAATGTTAGCTTTTAGAACATTTTTGTTAGTTGAAAGGGTTAGTTCACTCAAAAATACAATTCCAGTTATCATTTAGGCAAATCACCCTCATGTGGATCCAAACCCGTACGATATTCGTTCATCTTCAGAACACAAATGAAGGAAATTATGAAATCTGAGAGATTTCTGTTTCTCCATGGCAGTTACGCAACTACCACTTTGACACTTCAAAAAGTTCACAAAGAGATCGTAAAGCTAATCCAAATGAATTGAGCAGTTTAGTCCCAAATTTCACTTTTCAAAAATCACTTTTTATGATGAGCAGATTGAATTTACGACATGAGGGAGAGTATATGATGACAGAATTTTAATGTTTGGGTGAATTATCCCTTTAAGCAAGCTTAACAACTTAATATAATGGCTGTTAAAAAAAAACGACTCACTTTTTAAATTATTTTATTTTGCCCTCTTACGCAGTCCTCTGTTGGATTATGCATATTTTGATCAAGAGTGTGCTGGCCTGATCAAAAGCGATGCATTCTCCTAAAGTGATAACTTTAATCATCCTTTCCACAACGCTTGGAACAATCACCATTCTGTCAGCATAATCGGCTTTGTTTATCACAAAGAGAGACTAAATTGATGCCCATTCTGCCTTTATCTTAAAAATAAAGCGTAACAATTAAAGCCCATGTCTCTTTGCTCAGCTTTTGATGTAGCACAATGCTTTCCCACTCGCTGTTTCTTCTGGGGAAGTAATGTGAAGCATGCGGCTGGACCTCAAGCTAAGCGGGAACAAGCATGGGGCGGCTCCTTGTTTTTGCTCAATCGGAGGCATTCAGCAACAGTGTTTGGACTATCAGTATGATTTATTTGTCTGTATTGACCTGCGTCCCCTGCTTAATTACCCTGGGATAATCTCAGACAGAGCCTCTTGACACTGGCAGAAAGCCCAGCCACTTTGGCTCTGGGGACCAACTGTTGACCTGATGGTTGGGGGTTGACGGGCCAGGGCGATGGGTCCTATAATCCCGGGTCTCTGTAGTGTCCGAAGCCACGGATCTACAACCTCCCGGGTGAGCGAGTCCCATCGAGTCCCGTCGCCCTAATGAGGCGTTCAAGCGGCTCGCCCTCAGTGGTAAATCATTGAGTGAGGACAGTGGCTCTAATGGAGCCGTTTCAACACATCCATCTCATATAAAAATGATCCGACGGAGCCTTTGAACTCATAAAGTTCAAGAAAACAAAGCTTTTCCAAAGAAAGTAGTGCAACGTAAATTCATTTCCAAGACGACATCCCACAAATGCACAATGTGAGGGAAAGCAAAACTAATTAGCAGGAAAGTTGTGCCTGCAAAATAAACATTTAAAAACACAGCATGATGCCTGAGATTACATTTTTGAGGTGTTTTGTCTGTGCTTTTTCTAATTGTGTTTTTCTATACGTCTTGCCAGTGGAGTTTTGGCCGTGGTTTATGTAAAAAGAAATCAAATGAGCTGGTTTTGTTTGAAGTCAAAGCAAGTGAGATCATTGCGATGTTCTCACCAACTCAACCCCCTTTGCAAAAATCATTTTAATATGCAAATAATATCTTGCCAAAAGTAAATGAAAATGAATAAAGATCTGATTGCCTCAACATCAGATTTCTTTAAACTATTGGAACGCAATAAACCTATTTTAAACTGAAGTTCGATATTAATGTTGACCGTTTTCCCCAGAAGCAAATGAGTTTATTGTTTCTTTTAAATACCCGACGAAAAACTTTAGAAGAGACATTTTTGATATTTCAGGAGACAAATCTGAAAAATGTCTTCTCCATTTAATCTTATATTGCAGCCATATAGAAGGGATGATTTGCGATTGATTTTTAAGCAATTATGTATGTTCTTTTATATGCTTTAGGAACAACCGAAAAGCAGATATCAACCTGTGTAAATTATTTTTTTATTATTAATATTATTATGAGTTAGCTTTTATTTTTGTATTTTCAGTTTTTCATTTTATTTTATTTTTATTTTGTCATTTTTATTAGCTTTTGCTATTTTGTTTATCTTTTAATATTACTGTTTAGGTTTAATTTATTTAATTTCACTTTTAGTTTTAGTTCAGTTTGAAGTTTTATTTACTTCCAGTTTGTAATTTTTGTGGCTCGGCTTAAACTTATTTCAGTAAGTTAATTTGTACAGTGTACATTTACTATATGATGATAATCATCATCATCATCATCATCACCTTCATCATAAGTGAATACAAATTGTAATGACCAGATAACAGGCCTTGCTTTTTTAACATGGTATTTTGGAGCAAACTATTTATTTCATTAATATTATTATTTATTGTGATTCAATAGGAGTAAAAAGACAAAGCAAAGAGAAAATAATATAACAAAATAAAAAATATGCCATCACATTTATCATATGATTATAATTTTTCATTCATCTATTATTAATTAATGCACATTTTATTTCCTTCATTTTTTATTTCAATTAACATGTTTGTAATAGTTTACTTTTAGTTTTGAATGTTGAGAGAAATAATGTTTCCATAATATTAGCAAAACATT